>JAVTVY010023541.1:0-84785 GCA_036873755.1 Hanleya hanleyi
GGGCGGGGCGGCCCGGGCCGGAGAAAACACGGACCCTACGTCTAAGTAAAAATTGGAACTCTTCTGTGTTCGAAGGTAGTTTTAGTGAAACCCGGAAGTGACGTCTGTGCGCAGAACCCACACCACCACCCAACCACAACCATGGACCCATAGGGGTGGGTCAAACACACACCCTCACGCATCCCAACATGCCTGCTTTCCATACTACGATCAGACTGCGCATGCGCAGACTCTTGAACACGGACGAACCACTAGCCCAGGCGGATGCTCCCTCACGACAGCTTCAAAATAAGACCTCATACGACACCATAGGATCATGAGGGGCTCACCTAAATCCTAACACGTCTATTTCCACGCCCTTTTCCCAGAATTCCCTGTCTGCGCATGCGCAGAATGTGGACAACGGCCGAGACCGTAGTCCAATCGGATGCCCCCTCACATAGGCTTCACATTGATACCTCACTCAACTCCATCGGCTCATTAGTGGCTCACCTACATGCCAAAACGTCTATTTTCATGCCCTTTCTCTATTGCGCATGCGCAGAATGACGATATTCCGACCCCACATCCACCCAGTGGGATGCCCCTCACATAGGCTTCACATTGATAACTCACTCGACCCCATCGGTCCATTAGGGACCCACCTAGACCCCAAAACGTCTATTTCCATACCCTTGGTCTACCGCGCATGCGCAGAATGACGATATTTCAACCCCGCACCCAGCCCGTCGGAGGCGCCTTCACGAATGCTTCACATTAATACCTCATACGACTCCATCGACCCACTAGTGGCTCCCCTAGACCCCAAAACGTCTATTTCCATAACCTTGGTCTACCGCGCATGCGCAGAATGACCATATTCCCACCCCACACCCAGCCCATCGGATGCCCCCTCACATAGGCTTCACATTGATACCTCACTGGACTCCATCGGACCATTAGGGGCTCCCCTAGACTCCAAAACGTCTATTTCCATACCCTTGGTCTACCGCGCATGCGCAGAATGACGATATTTCAACCCCACACCCACCCCATCGGATGCCCCTTCACGAAGGCTTCACATTGATACGTCATACGACCCAATCGGTACACTAGGGACCCCTCTCGCCCCCTTCGGGGATCTCCGTGTCTCTTCGGTGATCTCCGTGACATCTTCGCAACATTGTAGCGGACGTGCAACAATGTTGCAATTCGGAGAGCCAGGTGTTCGGCACGTGACAACCCCAAGCAGACGACAGCGACATTCTGGCGGGAAAAACCCCACAGACAGTACATGGCCTATCATCTTGCGAACGTGCAACATTGTTGCAATTCGGGGAGCCAGGTGTTCGGCGCGTGACAAGCAGACGACAGCGAAATTCTGGTGGGAAGTACAGACAGTACATGGCCTATCATTTTTCCCTCTCACCGAACGTACCCATCACACCGGAAACACACGAAAGTGAACGATATTGATATTGTAGGGAAAAACCCCACAGACAGTACATGTCCTATCAGGTTCACAGGCCCCATTCACACAGACCGGAAGTGACGTCATACCGCACGTGATGGGAAAAACCCTAACATGTCTAAACATGATCCAAGGTCAAAGATGAAAGGATACAGGTCAAGTGCACTCAATGACCTTTGACCTCTGTCACGTGATATGCAAATTTCTGAGGTCAAAGGTCAACCCGAGGGAATCCGTGTTCTATATACTACTTCTGATTCATTGATCATAGGGAAAAATTTCGACTACTTCACGATGCCGCAATGGCCACTAAGCCCATGTGTAATCAACAAAAGCGCATTTGAACGGTTATTTTTCACATGTATATGAGGAGGAGAAAAGTACCAGTTCAAGTGTCACTGACCAAATTGGTTTCCTTAAAAGAGCATTTCTCTTATAGAGGGGGGATTTGGTTTAATGTCAAACTCAAGTTTATTTCACTCATATGGTGACAGTCAGTTTGGTTTGTGGAGGAAGCCGAAGTACCCGGTGAGAACCGCCGCCCGTCGGCAAGTAACTGGCAAAATTTCACACATGCCACAGCGGGGATCGAACCCGTACCGGTTCAGCGATGTGGGGGTAGCGGTCATCAGCGATGCGCCTTAGAGTACTCTGCCACCGATGGCTCTTATAGATGATGATACTTACAGGTTGATGCGCGCAGGGTCCAACCGATGTGGACGATTTCTCCATCGTATCAAGGATAACCAGATGCCCACCTTCATCTTGACACACCTGTCTGGCCTCGCTGGGATTACTGGAGTTGAGATAGTGGAGTTTGTAACAGAAGTCAAGTGCTCGGTTGTAAATGTATCCAAGGTCTGATGGACAGAAGTCTGAAAAAAATGTCCCACCTAGTTTAATAGAAAATCCAGTTAATTTATTATTTCAGAAAACTACAACAGAGATGTTATGTTGCTTTGCCGGTGTATTATATCACACTATTCTCTGACTGATGCCTTGAACATGCTGATGATATTGACTTGCCATTTATAACTTGCATTTGTGTGGGTTGAATACATCCTGCATCCGACAAACATCCGTGCTACGGACATAAAGCGAGACATATATTTTCCATTCAATAAAACAGCAATAGAGGGCCGAACGATTTGCTCTCTGACACAACGAGTTTGTAATGGGCCTTCCTTCAATTCTCTATCAACATATGATGACAGTTGCCGTGATTTTCCGTCAAACTAAGATTCTATACATGCGAATGAGAGACGTAAAGGTATCCTTTTGTAAAGGCCGACTTGTACGTTTTGCTGGCTATGATGAAGTGTCGTAATAGTATTTCAACCAACTTATTTCCCTTACTACATGCATGTGAATATTTCGTTTCAAATGTAAATTTATCTCCTGATATAAACCATGGAGGGTTATCATATGTTAGAATCCAGGTCCTATAGATTGAAACTTTTTCTAAGTAACCGAGTAATCTCAATCAATTACCCGCCTCGATTGATACCGGTTCATCTGTAATGGCTTTCCCTCTTGGTTCCGTCTCGAAATACAGACGAGTCGAATATCTTCACTGTCCATCTGTAAACCATTCGATCAATAAAACATGATTCCATACACATCTCAAGAAACTGGGGCTTTCTTGCGAGACAAATCAGGGAGAAAACTGATTGTCTCCATTCTCGTTCCAAACTATCGAGAACTCGACTTGATTGAATAGACACAAAAATCGATACAAAAATCGATATAAATCAATGAGATTTCGCTGTGTATAAAATGACAAGTCGATAGGCGTATTATGTCCAGCTCATGCAAACGAACAAGGAAAAACATGAACAAATCCTAAACAACCCCCAAAGTACATGAGATCTCTACCCCACATGGACTACTGTATGTCTGTATGGGGCTGTTTTTCACAATTTGACCGTGAGAGACTAGAGAGCCTACAGAAGCACGCCATAAGACTGATTATTTATTGTAATGCCTCTGTGCCGTCTGTGGACTTATACGAGAAAATGAACTGGTTTCCCATCTCTTATCGTTGAAAGCTCAATACTGTTATTCTCGTTTTTAAAGGTTTAAACTATCTCACCCTTTTTAATATCACGGATGTTTTAGATGTTTACAAGCCAACAAGGATTTTACGGTCTTCGAATCAAGGATTACTTTTAAATATGCCATTTGATAGAACCGACCTTTTTAAGAGATCTTTTAGAGTAAACGGGCCAATACTCTTTGAAAACTACCCATCACCGTGAGGAATTGTACATCTTCATCCTGTTTTAAAACAGCCTGTTATAAACACTTTCAAGAGCCATTTTTATTTGAAAATCCTTAAATTTCTATATGTTTTCCAAACAGGTTCTAACTTTTATATATTGTAAAATGTAATCTTAGGTGTATACAATTGTGTTATTTTTGAATATTGTTATCGTCCTCGACACCGATGAAAAAAGGTCCTCTGCCTATCGGATTCATAGATGTTTTATATATAAATTGCATAATAATAATTATTATTATTATTTTTATTATTACATCAAGTGCGATGATCCATATGGGTTCCGTTCCTTACAATACATGTGTATGTTGATCAACAACGAAAAACAATTATCAGCACGCAATCGAATGTGACTTTAGGGGTGTTAAGCAGGCAGCAAACACATTGCAGACTCCGGTTCGTATGTAGACAAGAGAGGAAAGGAATACAAGATAGAAACAGTGGACAGTTTTCAATGATGCCGGCAAGACATCGTACTGTAAGAAATATCAAATCCGTATCGCTGATCAGTATTCGTAATCCATATGTTTTTCGTTATAAAGTCATTATCCAGAGAATGATGAATTTCAGTCACGCTTTAATTTGGACTGTTCATATGAACACCATGGGGATCTTGAATTCAAGGAAACAAATTTGTCTATATGTCGACAGCTGCTCAGTTACACAGGCAAACTTTCACCAACCAGTACCGTTCAGTTATGTACCAATTGGTACCGTTCAGTTTCCTGTTGGTACCCTCTAGGTAACTTGTTGGTACTGCACGGATATTTTAGGCTTGGTACCGTTAGGTCCTGACTGAACAGTACCGTGCAGTTACCAATCAGTCACCACACGGTAGTATATGCCAGGTTCTTTCCAGTTACCTACCAGTAACTGATTGGTAACCTATTGGTAGCCACCATCATCCTAACTTTACAGTACCGTGCAGTTCTGACTTGTAGGGTACTGGTCAGTTACTGATTGGTAACCACTGGGTTATACCGTACAGGAAATGTGAGGTTACTGCTTGGTGACAGCTTGGTACTGTTCAGCTACCGATTGGTATCACGGGTTGGTTCCACAAAGTGGCAACTGATTGGTGACCACTTGGTACCTTCGTGTAACTGATTGGTAGAACAGATGTTTTATTGAAAAGGTACCAATTGGTAGCCAATCATTGGTGACCACTTGGTACCATTCAGCAACTGGTTGGTACCACACTTTATTCGACAAAAGTACCCATTGGTAACTGATTGGTGACCACTTGGTACCAATCAGTAACCGGTTGGTACCCATTGGTAACTGATTGGTGACCACTTGGTACCAATCAGTAACTGGTTGGTACCACACACATACCAATTGGTAACTGATTAGTGACCACTTGGTACCAATCAGGTACCGCAGCTGTTCTTCCACAAAATACTAAATGATAGGGGAGATATATTTCATTTATGGTATATCAATTTTTATTTAAATACGACCAAGATACTTGCATGTGGATGGTTATTCAATAAAAAAGAAAACAAACGTTACCTTTTTCGCAGACAATTCACACCACATTTTCGTCATATGCCATAGATAAGCATGTTGTATATTTTTTCTATTCACTTCCTATAATCTCAATATGTGTTTTAAGCACAATTTATTTTTCAGCAATTTTCAAACATTATCAAGTTGAGAAATTCAACATTCTCAAGGAATAAAAATTGAAAGGCATATTTATTACACAATTGTCGAGTCTTGTTTTTTCTAATGTTCCTCTCATACGATAGCATGAAGATAGAATTCACAGTAAGTTACCATGCATGATCTAAAGAACAAACATTTCTTTTCATATAAATCATTTTGATTATTCCTTACATACTATCTGGTAAAAAATAATTGTAGATCTTCAACTGAAATAACTTTCAAACAAAATATCAAAGATTTGCTGATATTGCTGGAATTGGTAAATTCAATTTATTCACTGGACTGGAAATAAGGTGTGGTTATGGGAACCTATTTACAGGTTACTGTGAAATTTGAGGTGGTCTGGTTATTGGGTAACCTTCTGGCAACTAGTTACCTGAATAACAGGTTACCAGTTATTTCCGGCCCTGTATTCACATTGTAATTCCATTATAGCGGGAATCCAAGACCGTGTAAGAATTAGTTTCCAAAAACTTTCATGTGAAAAATCTTTTTATCCAAGCCAACTTTAAAGCTTTGTTCATTTGAACGAAATCTGGGGCATTTGATCTAAAGACATGATCATGCCTGATGAGTATCTAGCCATGAGGAGTATTTTCTCGCCTTTATTATTCAATATAAATTTGAACAATGTTGTTAAGCTTATTTATCATTTTACAGAGCCTTGCTATCCCTTGCGCATTATAGTAAAATTCTACATTCTCTTTGCAGTTTATTTATATCTTTCTGGAAGTTTAATTCCCAATGATTTCACCAATTTAGTTCTTATTAGCTGCAGCTGTTATTTCAAACTCCGAACAGCGCATGTCAGCTGAACGACTGTCGTCTGGCTGACGATAGTCGTTCAGATGTATGCGCTGTTCGGAGTTTGTGAGCAAAAGGCGGTTATGTCCCCTTCTCTCTAGACAAACCACTAGGGGGCGTTGGG
Source organism: Hanleya hanleyi (assembly GCA_036873755.1). Taxonomy (NCBI): domain Eukaryota; kingdom Metazoa; phylum Mollusca; class Polyplacophora; order Lepidopleurida; family Hanleyidae; genus Hanleya; species Hanleya hanleyi. The sequence continues at coordinate 6,325 of JAVTVY010023541.1, forward strand.
TGTAAAGCAGACGACATGTGCAGCAAAGGAAGTTCTGGCAACATTTCGTTGCACAGCAGTGAAAAAGAAGTATTAATTTCTTCCATTATGTCAGAAATTGGAGTAAAGGAGGTCTTTCAGATCATTTAGGACGAGTGGGACTTCGTGTTGAACTTTTGATACATTCCGGATGACTACAGTCTACACACCGACTGAATCAACTCAGTGAACAGGTCACAGCAGCAACAACAACAACACCATGCTGACAAATAGCAGAAACTTGCAGCTTGCACTCGGACTCAAAAGCTGCAGATTGTAAGATTCAACAGTCACCAGTTGAATTTTATGCAACCCCAGGTTGGGCCACACAGTCTTTCTCTGAGAAGCAATGCCAAAAATACCAGGTAACTCAATGATCTCAATTTTTGCTTTGATTTTGTCAAAATCAACAAATCCAGTTGTCAGCTTTTTTTCTTCGACAATTTAAATACTGGTATCATTCTTATACATAAAACATTTTGCTCAAACTTTATGTGAATTTGTTTGATTCCCTTAAATTATTTTTCGCATAAATTTGAAATCACAATTTTGCAGGGTTGAATAAATCTTTATGGTAATGAAAAAGTGAAATGTTATATCTTGAACAACTCTCTAATGAGACTCAGAGTGGAGAACAATACATCTGCTGTTCCATCAGCTGCCAACGACTCGTGCAGCTACGGGTGTCCGACCTGTTATCGTGTGTTTTTGAAGGTTTATTTGGAATATATAAAAAGTACTTCTTGAAATGATATGAAAACTGACACGATGATTGCTGAGCTCGTCGGCTATCTTCCATTATGAATTCAATCCATGACGTCACTCCCTTCTGCAAGTGCGAGAGCTATTTTTAAATCGACTTTTCAGCTCAGTTCCCACCGTGGACAGTACCAGTTATCGGACACCCATCGTGAACAAGAATTTGACGTTGAAGTACAATGTATTTTCAAGTTTTGTGCATGACAATCGTTAGTTGGAGTTCTGTCGTTTAAGATGATATGATCATTGTTCAATTTCTATACGTATATATTACTTGAGAGCAAGATCCAGAAGACAGGGTAGTAGATCGAATTTCGCACCCCGCCACAACATGAGAAATTTTGAATTCTGATCAAAACAAAATTTATGTTAGATTTCAATTTTTCGACTTTCGTGGCTACCTATAATTCTATATTTTGCATAACAATTAGAAATGATCTCCCCTTTGTTCTGACATATTATTGCCTTGTCATCACGAGCACAACACTAGCTCAGTGGTTGAAATTTGATTATTTTTTCCTTAGCCATTTGGCTACCAGACATAACAAATTATTCGTCAAGTTGGCGAGGAGATAATTTTTTCACTCGCCGAAGGTTGAGCTATGTAGTGATCACGCAATTGCCTCCGCTGTCCTATTTCGCTGTGTTGAATGGAAGAGCAAGAATGCTTGTTGTAGGTTATCTCCCTTGACAACCTATTAATAGCTGCAGCTGTCCCAGATAGAATAGCCGTTTCGACTGGCTATGCGTTATGCTAAATTTTCGTTTACCGTGAAATGTTTGAAAACGTAAGAACAATTTCGTTGCTTTTCTTCTTGACTCCCATATACATCTCAAGGACGATTATTCTGCTTCAAAAGCCAAGAATTTCCTCCATGATCTCGGCAATAAGATATATTCATCAAACCAGACACATGGTTAGTTTTACTTCACTGGACTGAGTAATTCTCAATTCACATCGTTCATACCCAAGCTTGAAAGATTGGATCAAACAAGACCGTCTGTACTTCAATAACTGACTTGTTTATTATTATCAAACTCCAAAGTGTGCATACAAACACCACATCGACACAGTTCCGTCATTATATGTAATAAAGGTATACCACTTCGACCACTTAGCCCCTGCTAGCAGAACAGAACAATTCTGTTATCATGCTGCGGAAGATAGGCCTACGTACATGCAGTACCAACGATTCAGAATCCGACAACACGTGGTAGCTATAAATAAACTCCGGCTCGCGATACCATAACAACATGTACTCAGTTCAAGGTCGCATGCGTTGGGTGCATTCAGTGGTCAAAATAAATTACAGCTTGAACACACGTCGACGAGCAATGCTGAGAGAGAAAAAAAAGAATCATTTGAATGGGCTGGGTACACTCTAGACAGACACGTAGCACTGAGCAGGTGGCGATAAACGATACTGGAGGACAACAATTTATTCGACAGTTTGGCAACAACTAGAATTTTCCTGTCGCCATATATGCGACTAGAGAGAATTTTTATTCGCCGAGTTCTCATTTCTATTCGCCGTTGGCGACATGGCGAGCGTGATTTTCGACCACTGACTACTGCATGGATCTATCTCAAATTTTGTACGTAGGTTCCTCTTGGGATCTAGTTGTGCAAGATACCTTTTCTTGTCCGATTCAAAAATCCAATATGACCACCAGGCGGTCATCTTGGATTTTCCCATGAAACTTTGTTATCGTGATTTCTCAGGAAGTACTGCATGGATCTTTCTCAAATTTGGTACACAGGTTCCCCTTGGGGTCTAGTTGTGCAAGATAGCTTTTTCGGTCCGATTCGAAAAGCCAATATGGCCGCATCTTGAAATTACCCATGAAACTTCGTTCTCGGGAACTTACTGCATGGATCTTTCGCAAATTTTTTACACAGGTTCCCCTTGCGGTCCAGTTGTGCAAGATACCATTTTTTGTCCGATTCGAAAATTCAATATGGCCACCAGACAGCCATTTTGTATTTCTCCATGAAACTTTGTTGTCGCGATTTCTCAGGAACTACTGCATGGCTCTTTCTCAAATTTGGTACACAGGTTCCCCTTGGGGTCTAGTTGTGCAAGATACCTTTTTAGGTCCGATTCGAAAATCCAATATGGCCACCAGGCGGACATCTTCGATTTCCCCATGAAAGTTTGTTATCGTGATATCTCAGGAAGTACTGCATGGATCTTTGTCAAATTTGGTACACATGTTCCCATTAGGATCTAGTTGTGCAAGATATATTTTTCGATCCGATTCGAAAATCCAGCCATTTTGAATTTTCCCATGAAATGTTGTTATCGTGAATTCTCAGGGACTGCTGCATGGATCTTTGTCAAATTTGGTACACAGGTTTCCCTTGTGGTCTAGTTGTGCAGGATACCTTTTTTGGTCCGATTCCAAAATTCAATATGGCCGACATGCGGCCATCTTGAATTCCCCCTTGAAACATTGTTATCGTGAATTCCCAGGAACTACTTCATGTATATTTCTGAAATTTGGTACACAGTTCCCACCTGGAACCTAGTTGTGCAAGATACCTTGTTTGGTCCGATTCGAAAATCCAAGTTACCCTTCAAATTAATACGGTATTCCCGAGATGTGACGTTGCATCACAAGAGTCGGCGGATCAAACGGTGGGGCATATTCTATATACTGAGTATAGAGAATATCCATACCTTCACCTTCTATATCAAGGATTTCAAATGATTCCGAATTAAAATTTTAAATTTTAAATCAGTTTACTTCAGTCCATGCCATTGCAAGTGAACTGCCCCACCGTTTCGTCTGCCGACGAGTCGGCTACACGAATGGACGTCACTCGACAACTGTAGACTACTGCGTGTTTCGATCCAAGGGAGATAATCAGGATTCAGACACTTTCAAATTTTCAACATTACTGCACGGATCGAATCCCTTCAGCATTAAGTTGTGTATCATCTTACTATTTTCGAGCATGGTATCTTGAAAGAGATATTCTCAAACTAGCCCAGTAATCAGAACAGAATTAGCATTCGTTCCCAATTATAAAATCTTAAGTATGTTTCATAGCTCATGCCAAAGTGTCCAAGAGATTTGTCTTCGCTTGCAGTACTCAATGATGACACGTGCAAAAAAAAATGCTACAAAACAAAGATGAAGGATCCTCCGGACATTCACTTTCAGGCTAACTTTGCTCATTTCACTTGTACTATAACAACCGACATCAAGTACAGTTTCTAGAAATCTTGAAACTCCTGAAACTTATACCGATAATATCTTGGTGTTTTCCAGTGTCCCTTTTTCGATCTTTTTCGCTCAAATTTGAAATTCTTCAAACAAAATTACAAATCAATCATTTTTTCTTAGTAACAATGGACAAAAAAAATCCTCTTGTCATTAGCTTAAAATTATCGGACAATGGTGGGCACCAAGATCCTTCAGGATCTCTCGTTTCTAGTGTTTGTTGTACCCAGATATGGCCCACTCCTGATGAAGTTCAAAGACGCCAGCAGACTTACTGATCCCCTTATATTAAGAACGTGCAAGTCAGTAGCGTTAACAGACAAACGTATCTGCGAACGATGTCTGATTGTTGATGTAGATAATCTGCCGTAATAATATGCATGTATGGTTTGATGGCTTCCTCGCACGATGTACTTTCTATATAGTCATTTGTCGCGATCCCCCGCGAATTACTTCTAAAGTATTGTATCAGAGCTCTCCCGCTCGTGTTAGCCAGACTCTGTAGAGTGACTCAATAAACATTCAATTATGTGAGTCTTATATATGTGGTAATGCTTCCAAAATCTGGACAAGATGACGACTACATTGACGACAACCTTCGGGGAGAATCGCCCCGTTTTGTCGTTTTATGTTTTCTCATCGGGGGTCGCGATGGTGTTCAATTCTGCAGGATGTCAGGACTTTCTCACACCAACTGCATCCTTCAACTCATTCTGATAGCTTCCTGGCAGGCCACTTTCAATCTCCGATAAATACAAGTCATGTGGTCAAGCCATACATGTTTCGTTCCAGGGGGAACCACACCGTAATTTTCGCAGATCTCCAAAGCCAGGTTCGTTACAAATGTATGCGAGGTAAGTGTTGTAGAACGGTCGAATTACTGAAAAGGCTTTTTAGTCTGGGGTGAGGTCGCGCCACTCTTTGGTCGAGCCAATCCTCGTTTTGCTGGCCATATATCTCTAACCCTAGCCAGGAAAAATATGTCAGATGTTTTCCGTCGTTATGGCTGAACGGTTAGAGAAAGGTCGGATTGCCTTTCAATTTTAAAATCCTTGCTGAATTTCGACCGTTGTATTTTTCAGGAAAAAACTTTCAGTTAAAAACGACCGTCCAACCGTGAACGCATTTGGTTACAAGACGGTCATGGATAATACGAATGGTCTACAGAAACATAATCAAGTAGTAGGCCTACATGATATATCTATTTGCCTGAAGAAAATGGCCGAAGCGAAACAAGAACAACGTACGTTTACTGCAGATCCGATATCACACACATATGCATTATCACTGTTGAAGGATGAAACATCCACTGAGGGCCTAGAAGATGACCAGGAACCACCTCACCTACAGTATCATCACACAGATCACTTAATGGAACAGAGGCTCGTTAAACAAGAACCGATTGAAAGCTTACAAAATCTCCCAGTTCTGGAGAGGCAGGCTGGAAATTACCTACGGCCGTCAGAACAATCTGCTGACGTAAAAATAAAGCAAGAACCATCAGATGTTGATAGGAAATATCATCTGCCCTCCACGGTGAGAAATTATCTTAACTATTCTAAGATCAGCGTATTTAGCCATTCCAAACACTGATTTGGGATGTTTTGGCTTTGTAAGACTGTCTTTCTGTCACTTTATTCAACTAAGCTACATGTACACTGGGAGCCACAGTTACAAAATACAGTCAAATTGTTCACGTCTAATTATGGAATTGTTTATTTTTGGCTTATGGTTTCCTTTCATTCAGCTGGGTTGTCGAGATTTTGACGTGACGTGGTCCCAGTCGCCCAAACGCGGTGTGAATGAAACTCCATTCCCTGTACAGTTATATCAACGTCAACATACTCCAATCGGAAATGTGACCATGGACGGTTTGGACCTTGGAAACATGAAGAGAGCGGAAGAAAATCGACAAGTCCCATCACCACACCCAGAGTGTGAAGATATGTGCATCACGGACAATTCACACACGTCCTCATCCATTGAATATAAGTTTGCTGAGAAATATAGGCCTAAAGTTCTGGAACATATAGGAACACAGAGAGAAGAGAAGCCATACAAATGCTCTGTATGTGATTATAATTGTGCAAAGAAACATAACCTTATGGCCCATGTTAGAACGCATACAGGAGAGAAACCATATCAGTGCTCAGTCTGTGATTTTAAATGTGCCAAGAAACATAACCTCGTGGTGCACAGTAAAACGCACACAGGAGAGAAACCATACCAGTGTTCATCATGTGAGTATAAGTCTGCTTATAAAAACGATTTGGTCAGACATATGAGAGCACATACAGGAGAAAAACCGTATCAATGTTCAGTATGTGACCTTGGGTTTATACAAAACCACGAGCTGACCAGACATATGACAGTGCATACTGGAGACATGCCGTACAAATGTTCATTTTGTGATTATAAATGCACAAAGGGATATAACCTTTTAGTGCATCAAAGAAGACACAATGGAGAGAAGCCATATAAATGTTCAATATGTGACTATATGTCTGTTCAGAGATCCGGTCTTGTTACTCATATGCGAACTCACACAGGACATAAACCATACACGTGTTCATTGTGTGGTTTCTCGTGTGCCAGAAAAGATACCCTTACAGACCACCTGAGAACTCACACAGAAGAGAAGCCATACACATGTTCGACGTGTGGATACAAGTGTGCCAAGAAACATAACCTTATTGCCCATTCGAGAACACACACTGGAGAGAAGCCATATAGATGTTCAGTATGTGATTATAGGTCTGCACAGAGATCTGTTCTTGTTAGACATATGAGAGGACACACAAGCGACAAATCTGTTCATTGTGTGACTAAAGATTTGCAGACAACCACGAACTAGTGCGTCATATGACAATGCATACATGAGATAAACCACACATATGTTCATTCTGGATTACCAGCGTGCAAAGAGGTTCAACCTTGTATATCAAAGAAGCTGTAAGAATGCTCGGCGTGTGACTGCAGATCTGTTCAGAAACCTCCTGTTACACATATATGCGAAGTCACGCAAGAAAAAAAAGCATTCACGTGATCATTATGTGAGTATAAGTGCGCAAGAGAAGATATTTTACGGACAATATGAGAACACACGTAAAAGAAATGCCGTACCATTGCTCGTGTGAACATAAGTGTGACAACATTGTTGTTATCCATTCGGGAACAGACACGATAGAAGCCATACAAGTGTTCATTATGTGACTACTGGTCTACACAGATATCTGTGCTTTTTAAACATAGTGTACACAAGGGAAACAATCTGTGCAAATGTTATGTCTGTGATTATGAGTGTACCAAGAAACAGTACCCTGATTCACATGCCAGCGCACAGAGGAAAGACGTCACAATATGCTCTGAAGGCCCTGTTGCGATTTAGCAAGGATTCGGCCCTCATTGCGGTCTGGTCTGCTTGAAAAAATCGAAACATTACGTATGATTCATTTCGTCAGTCCAAGTTACATTATATTATTTATTATATGTTCTGAGGCATGGAGTCTTCGCGTTGTTGAATAACCTGATCTTAAAGTAGTGTATTTGTAAACAATCGTCAGTTACGAGGTGAAACAGTACACTTTCTTTCAGTGAATATATGAAGCTACAAATATTTGCTGTGCGAATACCAATATTTGCCCAAAATGAGCCGTGCAGGTCTTATTATGTCAGCAGGGATGTCTCCTATGTGTATGTAGACTATGAACCAACCACTCATAACGTGTGATTATTGGGCCTCTGGCATAGAGAATGTCTCTGTGGTCGTGAACAGAAACACAGGGGTAAACCTAACACATACAGGTAAACCATTCACCAAGCTACGATCCGTCTTTCGCATTTTACAATCGGCTCCAAATCTAATCTTACCCACAGGCAATACAAATGTAGTGAGCTGTAACATTATTAGGCTTATGGGTGCAGTATATTACAGAAAACGTGTCGCACTATTTAGTTTCTATCGATGCAGATTTGTCAGTCATGCCGTATAAATTTCAGTTGTGCAATAAATAACACCGGTACGGTGCTACATGAAGAAAAAAACAAAAGAACTATTTTGGGGGGCGCAGTTTTATTTAATAAAATCTACAGGGCAGTGAAGCGACTGAGCGAAAATATGGCGGATTTCTCAAGGAAAAAATAAAGGGATGAGCGGTGTTCGTATATTTGACTACAATACAACTACAATAAGACCGGTACGTTCTTTCATCCATGCAGTACCGATCACGCGCTGATCATTCATTCAAAACCTCAATCAATGGAAGATCATGGAATCATGGGAAGTGTTTCTTCCGTTATACATTTTTACGGCGGTGGAGCAGAGATCATTCCTGCAGTGGTTTAAACGGCGGTGGAGCAGAGATCATTCCTGCAGTGGTTTAGACGGCGGTGGAGCAGAGATCATTCCTGCAGTGGTTTAGACGGCGGTGGAGCAGAGATCATTCCTGCAGTCGTTTAGACGGCGGTGGAGCAGAGATCATTCCTGCAGTGGTTTAGACGGCGGTGGAGCAGAGATCATTCCTGCAGTCGTTCAGACGACGGTGGAGCAGAGATCATTCCTGCAGTGGTTTAGACAGACAGCGGTGGAGCAGAGATCATTCCTGCAGTCGTTCAGACGGCGGTGGAGCAGAGATCATTCCTGCAGTGGTTTAGACGGCGGTGGAGCAGAGATCATTCCTGCAGTCGTTTAGACGGCGGTGGAGCAGAGATCATTCCTGCAGTGGTTTAGACGGCGGTGGAGCAGAGATCATTCCTGCAGTCGTTCAGACGACGGTGGAGCAGAGATCATTCCTGCAGTGGTTTAGACAGACAGCGGTGGAGCAGAGATCATTCCTGCAGTCGTTCAGACGGCGGTGGAGCAGAGATCATTCCTGCAGTGGTTTAGACGGCGGTGGAGCAGAGATCATTCCTGCAGTCGTTTAGACGAAAGGTATATACAATGGAGTTGGGGTTGATCTTGAAGTGTATGTGGAACTCTTGCGTTGGCTCAAGCCACGTTTGCCGGAGGTGAAGTCATCGCGCCGGATTATAGGCGCCTGTACAGCTGGTTTTGGTGTGAGTTGTGAGTGGTCTGTGTGTGGCGTAACCTTGGACCCAATCAGGACGCCGACTTCAGTGTTCGTATGTCGGGACGCTATAACAGCCCACAGAGAGATTGCATACTATTCATTTGTGAACACCACGAGCATCGACGCTGTTATTGGCGCAGCTCCACGCCTGGTCTGATTATTCGGGCGGGGCACTGGGGGATCGCGGTTGCATGGTAAATTCCGGAAAAACGGATTTTGCTCCCATAAAATATGAAATACTAGGAAATTATTGTTGTGGAGCAAAATGTAGCGTGTTTGGATTTGATGGATCGGTCCGAATACAACTGAAAGGGTCTCAGATCCGACATCAGTTTTCAACTTTTGATAGAGTGGGGTTGGGGGGGGGGAGGATATTCGGCTTAATGTCGCACTCGAGTTTGTTTCACACATATTTCAAGTTTGGGGGTATATGTGAGTCGTACGTGGTCAAATGTATCGCTTGTGGTGTCGTTGACAAGTTCTCGTTCCGTAGAATCAAACAAGGGTGCTGATTTTCTCCGGTCATATTCTGCGCTTGCGCAATCGGGGAGTAGTATTGAAAGTGCGGTCTGTTTTTGGCAATCTACGGGTATATATACATGTGGGCAATTGTTAATGAGGAGCAAACAGCATGTTGTGTGAGTAGTATATAAAACACGGAAAAGGTCACATTTTGCTGGGGGAGGTAACTCTCTGTGGCGACAGGTGGCGTTGTGGTGGAGGTTATGGATTGCATCAGCATTGGCTGAGTGCCAAGTTTTATAATTGTCTGGGAACAGAGTGCACTATAGTTCCGGCAACATTTGACCTCGAATTCCTCCGCGGTGATGCGGTCTGGTGGTGATGCGGTCTGCCTCCGCGGACAGAAAATAGTGCCACGGGAAAAAATGCATGGAATGCATGTATGGACCCTGGGATGTACTTAACATGTACTGTAGTTTATTTATACAGTGACAGCAGGTAAAGGGTCCTAGTGGAAATTGATCCCGGGTCGCTTTATCTAGAGGCCGACGATCTACCATTAGGCCACGAGTTATAGGCTGCAAACCAAGGTTGAAAATAGCATATATATGTCTACTATATGGCCCATACTAGCCCACTGGCCAATGTTGAACTTAATGGGAAATTTACTCCTGGTCATTGCAGTATGGGTTGTTTGCTCTTGTTTTTTTATATCTCAACACTTAGAACACGACGGGCGGGGTCTCGAACCGATTGGTTGAAATTTTTTGAAAAAGTCACTGTGCGAATGCGTAGTGGGTAAATAGCGCTGGGTGGCCGTTTTGGGGTCTAGGTGGGCCACTAGTGGTCTGATGGAGTCGTACGAGGTATCAATGTGAAGCATTGGTGGAGGAGCATCCGACGGGCTGGGTGTGACGTGGAACTGACGTCATTCTGCGCATGCGCGGTAGACAAAGGGTATGGAAATAGACGTTTTGGGGTCTAGATGGACGGAGTCGAGTGAGGTATCAATGTGAAGCATACGTGAGGGAGCATCCGCCTGGACTAACGTGTCGGTCGTTTTCAACATTCTGCGCATGCGCAGAGAGGGAATTGTGGGAAAAGGGCATTGGAATGGACGTTTTGGGGTCTAGGTGGGCCACTAGTGGTCCGATGGAGTCGTATGAGGTATCAATGTGAGGCATTCGTGAAGGAGCATCTGTCTGGACTAGTGTGTCGTCCGTTTTCAACATTCTGCGCATGCGCAGACCGGCAATTGTGGGAAAAGGGTGTGGAAATAGACGTTTTGGGGTCTAGGTGGGCCCCTAGTGGGCCGATTGGGTCGAGTGAGGTATCAATGTGAAGCATTCGTGAAGGAGCATCCGCCTGGACTAGTGTGTCATCCGTTTTCACCATTCTGTGCATACGCAGACAGGGAATTGTGGGAAAAGGGCATTGGAATGGACGTTTTGGGGTCGAGGTGGGCCACTATTGATCCGATTGGGTCGTATTAGGTATCAATGTGAAGCATTCGTGAAGGAGCATCCGCCTGGACTAGTGCTTCGTCCGTTTTCGACATTCTGCGCCTGCGCAGACAGGGAATCGTGGGAAAAGAGTATTGGAAGGAACGTTTTGGGATCGAAATGGGCCACTAATGGTCTGATTGAGTCGAGTGAGGTATCGTTTTGAAGCATACGTGAGGGAGCATCCGACTGGGTGGATGTGGGGTAGGAATATCGTCATTGTGCGCATGCGCAGGCAGGGAATTGTGGGAAAGGGGTATGGAAATAGACATTTTGGGGCCTATATGGACCACTATTGGTTCGAATGGGCCGTGGAAGGTGTCCAAAGTGAAGCTTTTGTGGGGTAGAGTCAAAATGGCGTGTTTCTTATTGCAAGTCGCGTCAATCTGCGCATGCGCAGTTGGGTGTAGTAAGTAAAGTGGTAATTTTGAGGGTGTGAAGGAAGGTATTTCGGGTAGAGATGGATCATCCTTTGTCCGAATGTGTCGTGTGTGTTGTCATTGTGTAGCTCTCGGGGTGTAGACCCAGATTTGAGGGATATCCATTGCATCTGTGACGTCACCGGTGACGTCATCAGTACGAGTAGTAGCCAAAGTGGTCATTTTGAGGCGGTGAAGGAAGGTATTTGGTGTAGAAATGGACCATCCTTAGTCCGAATGCGTCGTGTGAAGTGGCATCTTGTAGCAACGCCCGCCGACGCCAAGCTCAACGCTTCAACGCCCTGGTGAATTAGCCCAAAAGCTCTGATTTTCATGGAATTACCACCAATACATCGAAATACAGTGCCGCCCGTCAACGCCCTAGCATAACGCCTTGACGCCATGATGTAGACAGATGAGAGAAAAACAACAACAACAAAGATGACAGAAGAGAGAACAACAACCACAACAAGTTCTTTTCATACAGTTTATTATCCCCAATGTTACATCATATCCAAGCCGCCGTTGTGGATGGAGGATTCGTGCCGTCGCAAATCTTCTGGGCGAGTAAATGGCTTCAGGCAGGTCGAACAAGAGAACATCTCGGCTGCGTATCAGAAAATGCTGAACATTCCCACCTACCGCCACTTTTGTAAGCCCGCAGCCCACAAGAACTCTCCTACGTTGTTCTTCCCACCAATCAGCGAATCACTGTCCTGTACACTCGGGTGCGCACTTGTCACATGTCTATATACACACCGTAACATGTAAAAACTTGTAACAAAATGTGGTTCATACTTTATGTAAGAATCACGAGACAATGCATACAATAGCCAAGTCTGGGGACAACAATGTGTCTAGACCCGTGCCTTTTCAACGACACAAAGACAAAGGACAATAGTAATTACATGAAGTATCGACCCAAAATGTAGTATACCATATCTGTCCGGAATTATACCATATCTGTGCTGTATTATACCATATCTGTCCTGTGTTATTGAAATTGAACAAATTGAAATATCAAACACCATGTTTTATTATTTAACGCACCGTCACATTGGTACAAGTGTTTACTGAGCTCAAATCAACGATCAGCATGTAGACATATAGAGTATGTACGACATGTTATGGTATTCATCCTTGCACCTGTGACGTTCAGCCGAGGGTGTTGATCAGTTTAGCCACGAAGAACGTAACATTGGTGACCCTCTCCACTGTCCACTTGGTGTTGGGGCGTTGTTGATGGCCCATTCCAAGGGATCCACGGTGTCCAATTTCTCCAGCATCGTCTCCAGTGACGCACGATTGGTGAAAGGATAGTCGTACACTTGGTTGTTGGCACTGGAATAGAAATAGCGCAGTTGATCCGTCATCTTATGGCGTAAGATGTACCCGAAAGCGACATTTAATTTGAAGGCCGTAGCTTGGTCATGGAAGATGGTTCCACCTAGCTGCGTAGACGGGCGAGGGCGGTCAGTCGGAAATTGTAGATATCTTGCATAGGGGTGTAGACCCAGATTTGAGGGATGTCCATTGCATCTGTGACGTCACCGTCATCAGTACGAGTAGTAGCCAAAGTGGTCATTTTGAGGCGGTGAAGGAAGGTATTTGGTGTAGAAATGGACCATCCTTAGTTCGAATGCGTCGTGTGAAGTGGCATCTTGTAGCAACGCCCGCCGACGCCAAGCTCAACGCTTCAACGCCCTGGTGAATTAGCCCAAAAGCTCTGATTTTCATGGAATTACCACCAATACATCGAAATACAGTGCCGCCCGTCAACGCCCGTCGTCACGCCTTAACGCCCTAGCATAACGCCTTGACGCGATGATGTAGACAGATGAGAGAAGAACAACAACAACAAAGATGACAGAAGAGAGAACAACAACCACAACAAGTTTTGTTCATACAGTTTATTATCTCCAATGTTACATCATACCCCGGCCGCCGTTGTGGATGGAGGATTCGTGCCGTCGCAAATCTTCTGGGCGAGTAAATGGCTTCAGGCAGGTCGAACAAGAGAACATCTCGGCTGCGTATCAGAAAATGCTTAACATTCCCACCTACCGCCACTTTTGTAAGCCCGCAGCCCACAAGAACTCTCCTACGTTGTTCTTCCCACCAATCAGCGAATCGCTGTCCTGTACACTCGGGTGCGTACTTGTCACATGTCTATGTACGCACCATAACATGTAAAAACTTGTAACAAAATGTAGTATACCATATCTGTCCGGAATTATACCATATCTGTGCTGTATTATACCATATCTGTCCTGTGTTATTGAACAATTGAAATATCAAACACCATGTTTTATTATTTAACGCACCGTCACATTGGTACAAGTGTTTACTGAGCTCAAATCAACGATCAGCATGTAGACATATAGAATATGTACGGCATGTTATGGTATTCATCCGTGCACCTGTGACGTTCAGCCGAGGGTGTTGATCAGTTTAGCCACAAAGAACGTAACATTGGTGACCCTCTCCACTGTCCACTTGGTGTTGGGGCGTTGTTGATGGCCCATTCCAAGGGATCCACGGTCCAATTTCTCCAGCATCGTTTCCAGTGACGCACGATTGGTGAAAGGATAGTCGTACACTTGGTTGTTGGCACTGGAATAGAAATAGCGCAGTTGATCCGTCATCTTATGGCGTAAGATGTACCCGAAAGCGACATTTCATTTGAAGGCCGTAGCTTGGTCATTGAAGATGGTTCCACCTAGCTGCGTAGACGGGCGAGGTCGGTCAGTCGGAAATTGTAGATATCTTGCATAGGGCGATGACGGTGGAAACAGTGCCGTATCATGGGCCAATGACGCCGATAGATGTCACTCACTGGATGGCCTTCGTGGAAACAGATCGCTACGAACATTTATGGGCTCGTCCAGTAAATGTTCGATGTCGTCAGGCGTATGAGTGGGAAGAGTAATGCTATGGACCGGCTGGATATCTAGTCGCTTCTGAACTGTGGGTATAGGCGGGCTATCCGTGATCGCATCACCAGTGGGATTTGTCTCCCCGGGCTCATCTTCACTGGGGCTGACCCTCCTGGGTGCCTCTTTATTGGGAAGTTGTCGCTCATGCCGTGGTGATGGACCATGAACCAAACGCTGATGCCGTCTTAACTGACTGGGTCGTTTGAAGAGTTGACTACATTCATAACATTGTACCATCGCGCCCTCGTGGAGTGAGCGTTCGTGGCGCCGTAAAGCATCTTCCCGATTAAATGACTGTGCGCAGGTTATACAAGTATATCGTGCGCCGTTGTGGACGGAGGACTCGTGCCGTCGCAAATCTTCTGGGCGAGTAAATGGCTTCAGGCAGGTCGAACAAGAGAACATGTCGATTGCGTATCAGAAAATGCTGAACGTTCCCATCTATCACCACTTTTATAAGCCCGCAGTCCACAAGAACTCTCCTACGTTGTTCTTCCCACCAATCAGCGCATCGCTGTCCTGTACACTCGGGTGCGCACTTGTCACATGTTTACGTACACACCGTAACATGTAAAAACTATGTATTATACCATATCTGTGTTGTATTATACCATATCTGTCCTGTGTTATACAATATCTGTCCTGTGTTATGAAATATCTGTCCTGTATTGTACCATATATGTCCTGTATTATACAATATATGTTCTATTTTATACCAAATTTGTGCTGTATTATACAGTACCTGTCCTGTATTACACCAAATCTGTGCTGTATTATATCATATCTGTCCTGTATTGTATCTGTCCTGTATTATACAATATATGTCCTCTATTATACCATATCTTCCTGTATTATACCATATCTGTGCTTATTATACCACATCTGTTCTGTGTTTACAATATTTGTCATGTATTATACAATGATGAGGGACACATGTTCATTCCTATATTTACAGACACCACCACCAGCACTTCCACACACCAGTTCTACCACCACACACCACCACCGCCACACACCACCACCACCACCGGGCGTTGACGCCCGTCACACCACCACCACCACCACCACACACCACACACCACCACCGCCACCAACACACACCACCACACACCACCACCACCACCGGGCCTCGACGCCCGTCAACGCCCGATGGTGGTTGTGGTGGTAGTGGTGGCGGCGGTGGTGGCGGTGGTGTGTGGTGGTGATGGTGTGACGGGCGTCAACGCCCGGTGGTGATGGTGGTGGTGGTGGTCTGTAGTGGTGGTGGTGTGTGGTGGTGGTGGTGGTGGTGGTAAAACTGGTGTGTGGTAGTTCTGGTGGTGGTGTCTGTAAATATAGGAATGAACATGTGTCCCTCATCATTGTATAATACATGACAAATATGGTAAACACAGGACAGATATGGTATAATACAGCACAGGAATGGTATAATACAGGACAGATATGGTATAATAGAGGACATATATTGTATAATACAGGACATATATGATACAATACAGGACAGATATGATATAATACAGCACAGATTTGGTATAATACTGGACAGATACTCTATAATGCAGCACAGATTTGGTACAATACAGAGCATATATTGTATGATACAGGACATATGGTACAATACAGGACAGATATTGTATAACACAGGACAGATATGGTATAACACAGCACAGATATGGTATAATACAGCACAGATATGGTATAATTACTGACAGATATGCTATAATACATTCTGTTACAAGTTTTTACATGTTACGGTGTGTACGTAGACATGTGACAAGTGCGCATCTGAGTGTACAGGACAGCGATGCGCTGATTGGTGGGCGAAGAATAACGTAGGAGAGTTCTTGTGGGCTGCGGGTTGATAAAAGTGGCGGTAGGTGGGAATGTTCAGCATTTTCTGATACGCAATCGACAAGTTCTCTTGTTCGACCTGCCTGAAGCCATTTACTCGCCCAGAGGATTTGCGACGGCACGAGTCCTTCGTTCACAACGACGCAAGGTATACTTGTATAACCTGCGCACGGTCGTTTAATCGGGAAGATGCTTTACGGCGCCACGAACACTCACTCCACGAGGGCGCGATGGTACAATGTAATGAATGTAGTCAACTCTTCAAACGACCAGTCAGTTAGGACGGCATCAGCGTTTGATTCATGGTCCGTCACCACCACAGTTGCCTGGCCTGTGGGATATTGGATGGTGGATGTCTACGTATAAATTTTTTCAATAAATTATGAAAATTAATAAATATATATATTTTTTTTAAATCGATTTTTTTTAAATAGTTTTTCTAAGTGTATTTCTCTTTCATCTTTGGCTCAATTAAAGTCATTCCCTATAATGTAAAGCCGAGTTACTACAGTTTTTAATTATCTACCATACCCTGCCCTCTATGACATAGAATAAAAGAGAAGTTGGGAATAGAACCGCTCAACACGGTCATTTCAAAACATTCTCAGAAAAGAACGAAAGCCTACCTTTCCAAATGCCATCCGTTTATTACTTCCCAAGTGGACCAGCCTTCGGAATATATGCGCTTTGAATATCTAAACCTTCCCTTGAGGAGAGAAATTAATTCTTCCCGCCAAAACACGGCTTTTCAAACTTTTCGCCAGCTCTCCGGCAAAAAACACTTCCGTCAGAATTTTAAGGACCGGGCTATACAATATTATGAGAGACGATTGGTTGAAATTATCTCCAAAAGTCAGGGGCAGATAATACAGTGGGCGGGAGATGACTTTTGGAGATAATTTCGACCAATCGTCGCTGATAATATTGTATAGCCCGGTTCTTAAAATTCTGACGGAAGTGCATTTTGCCGGAGAGCTGGGGGGTAGTTGAACTGAGTGTTCTAAAAATAGATCAACAGCTAGCTTGCTATAAAAGGGAACTCTGTCAACACTCTGTCAACCACCAAGATGTTCACTTGTACTACGTGGTCGAAATCATTCACCTGTCTGTACGACTTTTGCCGCCATGAGGCTACCAAGCACTATGGAACCGCCTGGTGTAGCTGTACGATATGTACACTGTCGTTTCAGCGCCCGAATCATTTACAGCGCCATGAACGTTCAATTGATGGGCCACCCAATCGTCCATGCGAAGAATGTGGTCAACTCTTCAAACGACCCAGTCAGTTAAGACGGCATGAGCGTTTGATTCATGGTCCGTCACCACGGCATGAGCGACAACTTCCCACTAAAGAGGTACCCATAAGGGTCAAACCCAGTGAAGACGAGCCCGGGGAGAGGAATGCCACTGGTGACGCGATCACGGAGAGCCCGCCTATACCCACAGTTCAGAAGGTCCTAGATATCCAGCCGGTCCCTAGCATTACTGTCCCAAGTCATACGCCTGACAACAACGAACATTTTCTGGACGAACCCATAAATGTTCCTAGCGATCTGTTACACGAAGACCATCCAGTGAGTGACATCTATCAGCGCCATTGGCCCATGATACGGCACTGTTTCCACCGTCATCGCCCTATTCAAGATATCTACAATTTCCGACTGACCGACCTCGCCCGTCTACGCAGCTACGTCCTTCAAATTAAATCTGGCGTTTGGTTAAGTGCTGCAACATAAGGAGACAGACCAAGTCCGATATTTCTACCCGAGCAGTAACGTCCGGGTATTTGAACAACCGTTTACTGTCATTAACCGGGCGTCGCTAGAGCCCGTTCGGGACCAAGTGGACCAATTGGATGTCTTGGGATGGGCCTATGAACAGCTCCCCGACACCAATTGGATAGTGGAGAGGGTCACCAATGTCACGTTTTTCGTGACCAAATTACGGAATCTTCCCGTATTCTCCCATGCACTGATAGATGCGCAAACAACTATCTGAGGATATGTTGCCTCGACGGTATCCTGGCCTGTCCGATAACGATTAGAACAAACGGTTCAGAGCGAACATGGTCGAAGATGTAACTTCCTGAAAAGGCGACTGCTGATTGGACAAGAGCAGCCGAGAATACATCTAACGGGCAAGAACGAATATGACAGATGCAGCGCCAAATGGCGGCCTCTGATTGGACAAGAGGCTAATTGTATTGTAAATATAACCAGCGCGGCTCCCCCAGCTTGGGTATGATGTACTGGAGGGGATAACAAATTGACCTGTCGTCCTTGTTGTTGTTCGCTCATCGGTCTACATGAGTTTCTGTTCACTGAGAGAGAGAGAGAGAGAGAGAGAGAGAGAGAGAGAGAGAGAAAGTCAACGCCCGGTGGTGGTGGTAGTGGTGGTGATGGTGTGTGGTGGTGGTTGTGGTGGTGGTAGTGGTGGTGGCGTTGACGGGCGTCAACGCCCGGTGGTGGTGGTGGTGGTGGTGGTAGTGGTGGTGGTAGAACTGCTGTGTGGTGGTGGTAATAGTGGTGTGTGGTGGTGTTGGTGTGGTGGTGGTAGTGTTGGTGGTGGTATCTAAATATAGAAATGAACATGTGTCCCTCATCAGTTCATATGTATTGGTATGAAAATGTCGTGTACGTGTCCGTTCTGCCAGAGAACCTTCTACCACTAGAGCTTCACTGTGATACCCCACACGGCCCATTTGACGAGGGATGGTCCCTCAATCACTCAACAAACCTCCACGAATCCACAAAATGTCTGCTTTCTATACTACGACCAGATTGCGCGTGCAAAATGATGTAAACGGACGATACATTAGTCCAGTCGGATCTCACTCACTCACTCACTCACCGTCGTTAGTGCGTGTTCCTCCTCTTCCTCCACCTCATCACTCACTCACTCACTCACTCACTCACTCACTCACTCTCTCACACACGCGCGCATACACTCATTGTGCATTGCGCCGCAAGGTCAATAGGGCTTGAAATGCGCTTTTATACTAGTAATCCTTACTTCACTGCCCCAAAATGCTCACTTTGGCTACAACTCCTACTGATGACGTCACCCATGACGTCACATATGACGTGAACATCCCTCAAATCGGATTCTGCACCCCGAGAGCTACAAAATGACACCCCACACGAGGCATTCGGACCAACGATGGTCCATCTCTACCCCAAATACCTTCCTTCACTGCCCAAAATGCCCGCTTTCGCTACTACTCGCACTGATGACGTCACAGATGACATGGACAGCCCTCAAATCGGGGCCTACACCTCGAGTGCTACAAGATGACACTCCACACGACGCATTCGGACCAAAGATGGTCCATTCCTACCCCAAATTTCTTCCTTCACTTCCCCTCAAAATGACCACTTTCGCTACTACTCGTATTGATGTTACCGATGACGTCACAGATGACATGGACAGCCCTCAAATCGGGGTCTACACCCCGAGAGCTACAAGATGGCACCCCACACGACGCATTCGGACCAAAGATGGTCCATTTCTACCCCAAATACCTTCCTTCACTTCCCCAAAATGCCCACTTTCGCTACTACTCCTACTGATGACGTCACCGATGACGTTACAGATGCTGTGGACAGCCCTCAAATCGGGGTCTACACACCGAGAGCTACAAAATTACACCTCCCGCGACGCATTCGGACCAAGGATGGTACCTCTCTACCCCAACACACCTCCACGCACCCCCCAAAATGGCCACTTTACTTACTACACCCAACTGCGCATGCGCAGATTGACGCGACATGCAATACAAAACACGCCGTTCTGACTCCACCCCACAACAGCTTCACTTTGACACCTCCCGCGACCCATTTGGACCCATAGTGGTCCATCTCTACCCCAAACACTCCCCCGCATACCCCCAAAATGCCTGCTTTCTATACCACGGCCAGATTGTGCATGCGTAAAATATCGAATACGGACGACACATTAGCCCAATCGGATGCTCCTCCACGAGAGCTTCAAAATAAGATCTGATACGACACCATCGGTCCACCAGGGGCTCACCTAGACCCCAAAACGTCCACCCAGAATGGACCTATCCCCCCATAGCCAGTGTGGGACTATATGGGCCTACATACAGACCTACCTGGACTTTTCAAAAAATTCCACCGCTTACCTCCGAGACCCTCCCCCCTCCCCCATCGTATTTTCCGTTGCGAGACGTGAAAAACAAGACCAAACAACCCACAGTGAAACCCACGAAAAAATTCCCTGTATGGACCCATCCCCCCATAGCCAGTATGGGCCTATATGGGCCTATATACAGACCTACCCGGTAATTTTCGAAAAATTTCACCGCTTAGCTTCGGGACCCCTCCCATTGTGTTTTTCGTGGCGAGACGAGAAAAACAAAACCAAACAACCCATAGTAAAACCCACGAAAAATTTCCCAGGATGGACCCATAGCCAGTATGGGGCTATATGGGCCTATATACAGACCTACCCGGTACTTTTCGAAAAATTTCACCGCTTACCTCCGATACCCTTCCCATTGTGTTCTACATGGCGGGACGAAGAAAACAAGACCAAACAACCCATAGTAACACCCAAAACAATTTCCCTGTATGGACCTACCCCTCCTCCCCCCCCATAGCCAGTAGGCCTATGGACCTATATACAGACCTACCCGGTACTTTTCAAAAAATATCCAGAGGCATGGAAAAACCCGGTGCTTATCGATTGGCTGATTTATCGACCGCTCATTGGCTCTTTTTTCTCGACGGCTGATTGGTCCAAATGGAACTGCCCACCTAGCCCCGGGTTAATTTACAATCCCCTTTTTGTGTTCAAGCTCTGTATACGAAAATGCCAGGTTAAATGAAAATGGAAATACCCCGATGGAAAAAGAATGACGTAATTGACTCCCCAGTGGGAAACCCAGTGGGGAAACCCCTGAAATGTCCCCGCTCCAAGGTCACTACATGCATTGCAGAACTGCACATCCCAGAACAAGTCAGTACATGCCTTGATCACCTGATCGCCACGATCGGGCCAAAAAAACTCCTATGAACCCTATCCCAAAGGGCTAATATCGGTCTCTGGCTTATCGGGGCCTGCTGAGAGAGGTAGGGTGGGGGAGTGGGTGCATGTAAAATGAGGATTTGTCCCGAAAATACCAAAAGCGGAACACGGACTTTACCCCTACAATAGGGGGAAACTCCTATCAACCCTGTCTAGTGGAGGCTAATATCGGTCCCCGGGCTTATCGGGGTCTGCCTATCAAGTCATGGGTGGGTGCATGTAAAATGAGGATTTGTCCCGACAATATAAAAAGCGGAACACGGACTTTACCCCTACAATAGGGAAAACTATCAACCCTGTCTAGTGGAGGCTAATATCGGCCACTGGCTTATCGGGGCCTGCTGAGAGAGGTAGGGTGTGGGAGTGGGTGTATGTAAATTGAGGATTTGTCCCGAAAATATAAAAAGCGGAACACGGACTTTACCCCTACGATAGAGGAAACCCCATATCAACCCTGTCTAGTGGAGGCTAATATCGGCACCCCGGGCTTATCGGGGTCTGGCTGCATGGGTGGTTGCATGTAAAATGAAGATTTGTCCCCGAAAATATAAAAAGCGGAACACGGACATTACCTCTACAATAGGGGAAAACTCCTATCAACCCTATCCCAAAGGGCGAATATCGGTCCCCGGGCTTATTGGGGTCTGCCTGCCAAGTTAATCGGGTGGGGGCATGTAAAATGAGGATTTGTCCTCGAAAATATAAAAAGCGGAACACGGACTTTACCCCTACAATAGGGGAAAACTTCTCAATATGCTCTTTAAGTGCACAAAGGTCAATGAGTGCAAGTGTACTACTCTGTATCTGGGGTTAGGATGCGTAGGTGTATGACGTCACTTCCGGTAGGCGTGACCCTGGGGAACATGTTTAGACCTGTCTGACCTACATCCGGGTACTTTCTTGTGATGTGAGTGATGTGAGTGAGTGAGATCCGACTGGAATAATGTATCGTCCGTTTTCATCATGCGCAGTCTGGTCGTGGTATATAGAGCAGGCATTTTGGGGATTCGTGGAGGTTTCTTGAGTGATTGAGCGACCATACCTGGTCAAATGGACCGTGTGGGGTATCGGTTTTACATCCGGGTCCTCATCTTACATTTATGAGTAGTATAGAAAGCAACAATTTTGGGGCCCCGAGCTCCGAGCTCCTGCCTGCCTCATTCCCGAGCTCCGAGCTCCCGACTACTCCATCCCCGAGCTCCGAACTCCCGTCGTTACGCCTCAACGCCCTAGCATAACGCCTTGACGCCATGATATACACAGATAAAAGAAAAACAACAGTAACAAGGATGAGAGATGACAACAACAAAATGTTTTTTTCATATGGTTTATTCTCCCTCCAGTATATCATACCCACGCTGGGGGAGCCGCGTTGGGTATGTTTACAATTCAAGAAGGCTCTTGTCCAATCAGAGGCCGCCATTTGGCGCTGTATCAGTCATATCGTTCTTGCCCGTTACTGCGTTAGATGTATTCTCGGCTGCCCTTGTCCAATCAGAAGTCGCCGTTTCAGAAACTTTCATCTTCGCTCGGTGTGACCTAATCGTCGTCGGGCAGGCCTGGATATTGTTCGGGCAGCATGTCCTGAAAGAGTTGTTTGCGCATCCTGATCGCATTTTCCAGGGCCTCAGTGGGTGGTAGCCCCATATCCTCTTCCAAGTGACGCTTGGTCTTCATGATGGACCTGTGCGTGGGGTCGCCTTTCATTTCAAGCGGTAGTAAGGTATACTGTTCATAGATCGCCATGGCTGTTTTCCTGATGCAGGTGCGCATTTGGGTGTAGGCCTGTTGTAAGTTATCCTGTCCGGCGTCCTCGATCGCTGCAGCATGAGTATTGATAGTTGCTGTCACAATACGATCCCAGAAGGTAGGTTCTGCCTGACTTTCCTGGTATGTAGGCTGACTATCTGAGGTCAACCTCTCCGTATCAGTATATATACTCTCAGCAATCTCAATTTCCTGGGATGTAGGCTGGCTGTCTGAGCCTCTCCGTATCAGTAGATAGACTCTAATCAATCTCTGTACCGGCTTCTTGTGCCTCGGAGTCTTCAATCCCATGTATATTTTTCTCGGGTCGCATCATATCGTAACGTCTGGTGAACGTGCGTTGGCACTTAGAGCAAGTATAAGCCATATTGACGGTTGAACGTCGACTGTGCGTGTTTTGGCAATACACCTGCATTTATAGACAGTAACGCCCGTCGACGCTTAGCTTAACGCTTCAACGCCATGGTGAACTACAGTGACTCCCTTCAACGCCCGTCGTGGGTATGATGTACTGGAGGGGAGAATAAACCATATGAAAAAAATAACATGTTGTTGTTGTTCTCTCATCTCTCATCCTTGTTGCTGTTGTTTTTCTTTCATCTGTGTATATCATGGCGTCAAGGCGTTATGCTAGGGCGTTGAAGCGTAACGACGGGCGTTAAGGCGTAACGACGGGAGCTCGGAACTCAGGGATGGAGTAGTGGGGGGCTCGGAGCTCGGGGATGAGGCAGGCAGGAGCTCGGAGCTCGGGGCCCCGAAATTGTTGCTTTCTATACTACTCCTAAATGTAAGATGAGGACCCGGATGTAAAACTGATACCCCACAGGTGTGGTCCCTCAATCATTCAACAAACCTCCACGAATCCCCAAAATGCCTGCTTTCTATACCACGACCAGACTGCGCATGCGCAAAATGATGAAAACGGACGATACACTAGTCCAGTCGGATCCCACTCACTCACTCACTCACTCACAGGAAAGTACCCGGATGTAGGTCAGACAGGTCTAAACATGTTCCCCAGGGTCACGCCTACCGGAAGTGACGTCATACACCTACGCATCCTAACCCCAGATACAGAGTAGTACACTTGCACTCATTGGCCTTTGTGCACTTAAAAGAGCATATTGAGTAGTTTTCCCCTATTGTAGGGGTAAAATCCGTGTTCCGCTTTTTATATTTTCGGGGATAAATCCTCATTTTACATGCACTCACCCGATTGACTTGATAGGCAGACCCCAATAAACCCGGGGACCGATATTCGCCCTTTGGGATAGGGTTGATAGGAGTTTTCCCTATTGTAGGGGTAAAGTCTGTGTTCCGTTTTTTATATTTTCGGGGACAAATCCTCATTTTACATGCACCCACCCATGCACCCAGGCCCCAATAAGTCCGGGGGCCGATATTAGCCTCCACTAGACAGGGTTGATATGGGTTTTCCTCTATTGTAGGGGTAAAGTCCGTGTTCCGCTTTTTATGTTTTCGGGACAAATCTTCAATTTACATACACCCACTCCCCCACCCTACCTCTCTCAACATGCCCCGATAAGCCAGGGATCGATATTAGCCTCCACTAGACAGGGTTGATAGGAGTTTTCCCTATTGTAGGGGTAAAGTCCGTGTTCCGTTTTTTATATTTTCGGCACAAATCCTCATTTTATATGCACCCACCCATGACTTGATAGGCAGACCCCGATAAACCCGGGGACCGATATTAGCTTCCACTAGACAGGGTTGATAGGAGTTTTCCCCTATTGTAGGAGTAAAGTCCGTGTTCCGCTTTTTATATTTTCGGGACAAATCCTCATTTTACATGCACCCACTCCCCATCCTACCGCTCTCAGCAGGTCCCGATAAGCCAGGGACCGATATTAGCCCTTTGGGATAGGGTTGATAGGAGTTTTCCCCTATTGTAGGGGTAAAGTCCGTGTTCGGCTTTTTATATTTTCGGGGACAAATCCTCATTTTACATGTACCCACTCACCCACCCTACCTCTCTCAGCAGGCCCCGATAGGCCCGGGGGCCGATATTAGCCCTTTGGACAAGGTTGATGGGCGTTTTACCCTATTGTAGGGGTGAAGTCCGTGTTCCGCTTTTTATATTTTCAGGGACAAATCCTCATTTTACATGCACCCACCCATGCACCCAGATCCAGATAAGTCCGGGGGCCGATATTGGCCTCCACTAGACAGGGTTGATAGAGGTTTTCCTCTATTGTAGGGGTAAAGTCCGTGTTCCGCTTTTTATATTTTCGGGACAAATCTTCAATTTACACACACCCACTGCCCCACCCCACCTCTCTCAACATGCCCCGATAAGCCAGGGACCGATATTAGCCTCCACTAGACAGGGTTGATAGGAGTTTTCCCTATTGTAGGGGTAAAGTCCGTGTTCCGTTTTTTATATTTTCGGGGACAAATCCTCATTTTACATGCACCCACCCATGCACCCAGACCCCGATAAGTCCGGGGGCCGATATTAGCCTCCACTAGACAGGGTTGATAGAGGTTTTCCTCTATTGTAGGGGTAAAGTCTGTGTTCCGCTTTTTATATTTTCGGGACAAATCTTCAATTTACATGCACCCACTCCCCCACCCTACCTCTCTCAACATGCCCCGATAAGCCAGGGACCGATATTAGCCTCCACTAGACAGGGTTGATAGGAGTTTTCCCTATTGTAGGGGTAAAGTCCGTGTTCCGTTTTTTATATTTTCGGGACAAATCCTCATTTTACCTGCACCCACCCATGACTTGATAGGCAGACCCCGATAAGCCCGGGGACCGATATTAGCTTCCACTAGACAGGGCTGATAGGAGTTTTCCCCTATTGTAGGAGTAAAGTCCGTGTTCCGCTTTTTATATTTTCGGGACAAATCCTCATTTTACATGCACCCACTCCCCATCCTACCTCTCTCAGCAGGTCCCGATAAGCCAGGGACCGATATTAGCCCTTTGGGATAGGGTTGATAGGAGTTTTCCCCTATTGTAGGGGTAAAGTCCGTGTTCGGCTTTTTATATTTTCGGGGACAAATCCCCATTTTACATGCACCCACTCATCCACCCTACCTCTCTCAGCAGGCCCCGATAGGCCCAGGGGCCGATATTAGCCCTTTGGACAAGGTTGATGGGCGTTTTACCCTATTGTAGGGGTAAAGTCCGTGTTCCGCTTTTTATATTTTCAGGACAAGTCCTCATTTTACATGCACCAACCCATGACTGAATGGCCCTGGAGGAACGCTTCACTTTGACACCTCACTCGACCCAGTCAGTCCACTAGGGGCCCCTCTCGCCCCTGAAGAGTGCCGAACATTCTCACGAAAACCCATGTATTTGGGACTACTTTCTGCCCGCGGAGGCAGACCGCATCACCGCATCACCGCGGAGGAATTCCCTAACATCTCTAAACATGATCCAAGGTCAGATGATGGACGAGATGAGAGGATACAGGTCAGTACATGCTCAAGTGCACTCATTGACCTTTGTGACCGCCACGTGACCTCCACAATATGCAAATTTTTTAGGTCCATGCTACTTGAAATACGCTTACTATACTACTAACATGGAAAAGCATGATTTTCTAATGATCTCACGTGGCTGCCATCTTGAATTTGACAATCATCTTTTTGATTTGGGGATATGCAAATAGATTCAAAATGGGGGTAACGTGCTAGATAATGCCTTGAACTTTGCGAGAAATATGAAATAGTATGAATTGCACCCACCTAGCCGATATTTTGAATTTGAATATCCTGTCTTGGTCTTAGAGTTTTGCAATTATATTCACAATGAGCGTAGGATTGCAGTCTATGATGCGAGACCCCTTTGTTTAGATGAATTTGCACAATAGTAGCAGGAAGAAGACCGATTCCCGCGCAAAAATGATGGCCCCAAATGAGGGTATGTGGTGTGACGCCACGATGACGTCACGGATGACGTCACATCCGGTCACGCGACGGGAAGTGACCCGGATGTGACCTTTGACCCAGATGTGAGCCGGATGTCACGTGACGTCACACTACATACCCTTATTTGGGACCATCATTTTTGCGCGGGAATCAATCTTCTTCCTACTACTCACAATCAACCAAAAATTATGCCTTGAAATATACGAGCAAGATGGAAAAGATGGCTGTCAGGTAAACCTACATGGCTGCCGTTTTCAATTTGACCATCTTATTTTTTATCTTGGGGATATGGAAAAAGATTCAAAATGGAAGTAAGGTGCTAGTCTATGCTTGTTTTTATTTTATTTTGCACAATGAGCTAAGATTAATGACGAACTACACGAGCAACATGAAAGTATGATTTCCAGATGACTCCATATGGCCGCCATTTTGAATATGGCCGCCATCGAATCTTGATCTTAGGGATTCAAATTGGCGGGGTAAGATGTCAAGCAATGATTATAGATCTATCGGTTTTGATTAATTTGCTCAATTAGCTAAGGATAATGCCTTGAAATATACGCGCGAAATGAAAACAATGTAATTTTCAGATGACCCCACATGTCCGCCATTTTGAATTAAATCATCATATTTTAAGCTAAAATTATGTTTTGAGTTAGACTTTCATAGGAGAACCTTATACGAACAACCTAAAAGAGCAATGTCATGATCTCACATGACTGCCTTGATCTCTCATGAGCGCCAATTTGAATTTAACCATTATATTATAAACTGTAGACGAATGGCAAATATATTCAAAATGGGAGTAAGGTGACAACTGCAAGGTATAAATTAATAATTTGGTTCACAAATTAGACACTCAGCTTTCTCCAAGGCCTATCTATTTCATGAATCTAAGTGAGAAGCGGTGAACAGAACATGACAAGAGAAGATGCAGTAAGACCTGATGTTTTATTTGTAAAATCCTTATCACTGACATTCTTCAATACAAATGAATTTCCAAGTCGCTTTCCATAATATAATGTAATATGTCACGCTTCGACTGTGACTGGCTTATTTTAAACGCTGTAAAGATGTGGAATACAATGCGTTCACACGGTCCCTAGATGTGATTCAAGTGTGATCAGCCATTCATTACGAAACGTAGCGCCGGTGATTTTACCTTATTTGAACAGTCTAACACAACTGCACTTTTTGACATAGTTTACACCCAAATGTATCACGACCAACAGATCACGACTGCATTACTGACGTGAGAAGACGATATGTATAGTTAACATTTTGACTGGGATATCACGAGTTGAATCACTTGTTAAAATAGACTGCGGCACTTGCACAAAGTTATACACATGTATGGCCGACTGACCTCCTCGAACTCAGACATTATGAAAACCCACAGAAACATCGACATAAATACAAAATAATGGTAATAATAATAGTATAATTATTCAAAGCACTTAAATCAATATCATTATCCAGTTCTAACTAAAAACATACCTGATCTAAAACTGACCCACATCACAATTTGTGCACGGATAATTATGTGTACATAGAACTTTTATATGTATTCTTCCTTTTGTTCCTTATTTCGCCGATGAATGCTTATTATTTTCCTGTTTGCTTTACACCACGCAGGGATAGAACAAGTCCCAATGGGTTTTAATCCCGACAATTTGGCTAAATTATTCACTATTCTTGAATTACAATGTCGTTTTATGTTGAAGCCACTGATATTAAGTTTACAATTGTTGATTCATCGGTGAATAAAATTCAATTCAATTCAATAGTAGCGGCAAATATATGGTCCTACAAAAAGCTTAGTAAAACACAAATGTGAAACAGAGCCATGCGATTGTTGACATTTTTTTTTTCACTTTTTCTTTCAAACTTCTATCTTCACTTCTGACGTTTCTCGTAATTTCAATATACGGTATATAATTTATTTTCACAGCGAAATTTTTCACACATATTAAAACATATAATTGCAACAAATAAATAAATAACGAGCTAATTAATAAATACATGTGAACGTGATATGAATAACACAGTAGTTACAACACAGATGCTGTTTCTGAATGTACTGATACTCATACACTAATCAGTAGTAGGTTTCACCTCTCAGCCTAATCAGTTTGCGAAAAGGTCCGTGAATATAGGAGAGAGTGGAGAGACATAGGACGGGGGATAAACCCTTTTTTAATTCATCCTCTGAACGCCAATGAAAGACGTACTCAGATGTGTGCTTTGCCCTCTCATCTCTTACAATGTTTGAGGCAATTTGTGTGCCCCCATTAACCGGTCCAACAAGTGTCCGAAATCTGTAAGCTGGATCGATTTTAGCCATTTAAGCAATCTTATTGACATCCAAAACAAATGGGACAAGGTTAATATTTCGGACGGTGTGTGGACTGTGGGGGACTTGCAGAATAACAAATATCCTATCACAGTATGAAATTGCCACTTTCGTTTTGTCTACTTTGTCCTAGTTAAACAATCAAAATTACAGAACTAACAATTGTACTTTTTGCATTTTGCATGTCTACCAAAATAGAGTGACACTACTCTCTAAATTCACTTAAAGTGATCGTAAACCCTCAAGTAAAGTTTCGATCAAATGAAAGACCATTGCAAATAGTGTGGGGAAATATTTATTTTATTTTTTTACGATTTTATTACACAGAGTAAACTGCAATTAAAGCATGGTATTCTATGGTGGTCTATTGCAATCATACTTAGGTCCAGTGACGTCACACGGTCTCAGTACATACATTTCAAACTTTGTATGTACTTTCCAGTGCTTGAATCAAGTTTAAGGTGTGTATACTTTGAGTTTCAACACAGACTCACTATTCCAATGTGCATGTTTCACCAAAATCTGGGAGATGGTGACTCATGAGTGTCAAGTCAATTTGAATCTTGCATTTAATTCTCCAGATTTTGGAACATGCACATTGGAACAGTGAGTCTGTGTTGAAACTCAAAGTATACATACCTTAAGCTTGAATTAAGCACTGGAAAGTGCATACAAAGTTTGAAATATATATATTTTCGCAATGGTCTTTCATTTGATGGAAACTTTACTTGAGGGTTTACGATCACTTTAAGTGAAATTTTACTTGAGTAGAAATAAACTTCACTCAACTTGAGGGATTTATCAACTTGAGGGATTTATCAACTTGAGGGATCTTGAGGGATTTATCAACTTGAGGGATTTATCAACTTGAGGGATTTATCAACTGGGACAATATTTCACTCAAGCTTAAGCGGGATCAAGTTCCACTTTTACTTGAGTGAACTTTTCACTCAAGCTTTTTTAGAGAGTATCACCCGAGGCTGTTAACCTCTCGCGCACCGCCACGTCTGGACAAACTTCTCACGGAATTTCTTACCTACAAGCATGTATACTATAAAATTGACAGATGAATTTATCACATCCATAAAATCAGAAATCATTTTCACAGTAAGAAAAAGGTAGTGCTCTCTCTGATTCCAACCGAAGTTACCCATAAAACTAAATAAACCAGTCATAAGCGTAGCCGGAGTGGTGCAAATTAGAAATATCATCGAAATGGTGAGAAGCAGACGAGTAACACTCGATCCTTCCTGGCTATTGCTCGCGATCTGTTTACGGTTATTTTGAGACTTTTGAACTTCTTTTATTATAATGACGTTACAAACAAAAACGGATATCATGGGCAGTATCCGGATGACAACGATAAGCGCCAGGCCATGGGGTTTGGAAAGAGCGATTGCGAACTTTGTCATCTGTATAACAAGCATTGATTCGTTCGTTTCCGTATTTGGTAAGACGGTGACGTCGTAGTAGAAAATATTGGGGAGAAAAAATATCAAGAGAAAGACTAGCATTGCCGCTAAAACTTTTCGCGGATGTTGGTTCAAGAACGTGGTCTTGACAAGTAAGGGGCATTTCACCGCGATGGTCCTTTCAATGGATAATATTACAGTGATAAATGCAGTGGCCTTTCTTGAAATTGCTTTCAACATTGTGGCAACCGGGATAAAGAGTGCAGCTTGAAGTTCTATGCCCAACGGCTGATTATATAATGTGACTACGTCTGCGACCCAAGTCAAGAAAAACGAAATCATAACGATTGTGTCAGCGATACTCAGATATATCAAATAAACAGTTACTGGATACCTAGGCCTTTCATTGAGAAGGGTTCGTAATACTGCAATATTGCCACATAGTCCCAAAGTTATGAAGACAGGAAGTGCGAGTGTATTCAGGGAATATTCGATTGATTCGAAAGTTGATTGGCTGATCCTGCCTTGATGGATAATGCTAAGCACGTCAGATTCCATATCCAAAGAACTGTTGTCTTCTCTGCCAAAGACATCTCGGTTGTCACCCAGGTGGGTGGAGTTTTCATTGGTGGTCTTCGCATCAGAATCATTTAACAGTGCGATTGGCTCTTGTATTTGTCCGTCATTTGTCATATTCGCAGTATGGGTATCATTTGACATCCATAAGCCATCTACAGACGGAGTCTGTCCAAGGTAGACAAGGTGCAGTAGACACAGCACGGAGACGGACCAAACCATGTCTTCAGAGGTCTTCAAAGCTTTATTCTGTAAAAGAAATAATATAAAATAAATAATAATAAAATAACTAAAATATGTCATTATAGCTCCCCATCGGACCCCGGTTCGGGAATGCAGAATCGCTGACTGTTAATCTGTCTGTGTGTGTGTTTGTGTGTGTCACAGATTCTTTGAACGTACCAGTATTCAGTCAATCCAATCTAAATTTTCACTGAAGCTGTTACTGCATAATACACTTCACTCTAATGATACCGAGATCAGTGGGTCAACGGTCAAGGTCACAGCACCCCGAGCTGATGCTAACATCTCGAGGTATGATTCAACTTTACAGGTGTAATCCATGTAGCCCTGAACTTATTTATTTTTTATGTGAAAGGTCAAGATCATAGCCCTTCTAAAGTAGTAATAGTTTGTCTGTACTATATCTTGAGGTTTCATTCACCAAACTTCTCAAAACGTCACAGATCTGTTGCCGATGTATTGTCGAAGTAGATTATTATCCCTCACCAGGACCCCGAGAAAGGAATATAGAATCACTGCTTCACTGTGCGTGTGTACATCACAAATTCCTGTTAGCATGATAAATAGGAACGATTAGGTAATTCAACGTTATACAGAATATTAGTCTAGTAGCCAATTCTCAATAGAGGCTTAAAATCGATTTTTACTCCACCCCCCTGTGAGTAAAGGTTTGGCATATTTTTTTGAGAGATATACCTTTCTAGTACCAGAAAAACCATGTTTGCCATTTTGTACCACGGTCAGAGCTGAGATTTCGGGGTTTGAAGAGATGGTTCTGGAAAAGAATGAGGTAGGCGTACTAAAATTTCCATAGCTTTGTCATTTGTTAGTCAATATGCTATATTTCATCATACATGTGATCGACAGTAACCAGACATCCTACATAATAAATAAAGAAAATCATTGGAGAATAAACGATGGCATTGCTAAGGGGCCGTATCCAAATATCCGATAAATTCATCATTTTTCTCATTTTATGAAATAAAAAGTATTCTTGTAGTGAACGCGCCTGGATAGTTTTAAGCCAAATTGACTTATAATAGTGTGACGGGGTATGGGGAGCTATGCCTGAAATTTTCAGCCATGTCGCACATCTCAGACAGGGGCCGCAGACGTCTCTTATTTTTTAAATTATTTTGCAAACGTAAAGATCGACAACCATTCAACTGGTAAACAACTCGTCTGTTTACTGCATAACAAAATGAACAGTTTCCCGATTAAAATACCCGGGGGTAAATCAGAGCATGATCAGATATTCATTATGTAAAGTTCATCTCAGCGCTGTCAAGAGCAAATACTAGTAATCCAAAGAAGAAAAAATGAAAAAAAAATTGCGCCATTGTTTGTGGCCACAGATGGATATATAGATCGTCATGGCATGAAATACACCTTGGAACTGGCTCCTTTTTAGTAAATGTTCGTGAGTTCATCGTGTATGGCCGATTCTACATCGCCTGATCATGGTTTGGTCGAAACGTTTCTGGCTGTTCAGCTTTTTTGATCTCCTGAAGTTTGTTATTATTCACAGCATCCCATAAAGATTGAAACAGCCGCCTAACATAAGTACAGATAGAGGGTCTGAAATCTCTATATGGGATTCCAACAGGATTAACCTCGTCATCTAGGGCTGCCATAGCCACCCTACTAGTATCAGCCTCAGTATTACCTATGATGCCAACGTGACTAGGCAACCAACAAAACCAATATCAATCTGTTGATCAAATCTACAGTCATGTAGCTGTAGAGTACTCAAGATAGTGGGATGAGTCGAAATTCCACTTTTAATCGCTTGGAGGCATGACAGTGAATCTGAGAATATGATATATATTTTCCTTTTACTGGACCCAATGTCATCTAAAGCCAAAAATATGGCTTTTGCCTCTGCAGTGAATATCGAACTTTCACCTGGTAGTCGATAGGTTTTAGCTTTGGCACGTGCCACTCTCTCACCATCTTTAGAACCAACTGTATAAATAGCCTTATGCGATCTGTATTTCTCTCTCAGTAGACCAAATTCTTGTGTATACAAGAGCTGGCTTTTTATATTTCGTTAGAGAAATATCTACTTTTGGTTGAGCTAACTGCCATGGTGGAAACGGTAAGAGCTTGTAAGGTAAAATTTGACTAAGTTTAATACCAGCTGCTACAATGTGTGGTTTCATACGAATTCCAAGAGGTAGAATAATGGAGGGTTTCTTCAAATAGATATCCGCGAACTGAGGTTTGAAAACACAGTTATATGCAGGATTCGAGTGATTTGATCGCAATTTTGTGATATATTGCAATGATATTTTAATTCTTCGAAGTTCTAAAGGAAATTCATTTGCTTCGACATACAAGCTTTCTTTAGGGGATGTTGTGAACGCTCCAAGGCAAAGTCTTAATCCTTGATGGAGAATAGGATCTAGCTTTGCCAAGTTTGACTTGCTTGCACCATTGTAATCAATAGAGTCATAATCAAGTTTGGAACGAACAAGTGATCGATATAAATGGAGAAGTGTTTGCTGATGGCTGGCAACTACCTTCAGCAAATCAAGAGCTTTCGTGCACTTAGCTTTCAAGCAAGTTATATGCGATTTGAATGTTAGTCGGTGGTCGAACAACATTCCTAAGAATTTGACCGCTTTTACCAATTGGATCTCAGTTCCATCTAATGTTAGTACTGGACCTTTGTGCTGGAAATATTCCCTGCAGAAGTGTATACAATTTGTCTTAATTCTGGAGAATTTGAAGCCATTTTCTAAATACCATTTCTGAATTCAATTCAGACAAATTTGTAATGCTATCTCAATATTGTGTATACTTTTTCCACTGCACGAAATGCTGAAATCGTTCACAAAGTGTGAACCATCAATTGATTTTTCAAAACTTCCTCCAAGCTGCTGATCTTGATACTAAACAGAGTAGTAGACAAAATACTGCCCTGTGGGACATCTTGATCTTCGTCGAAATAATCAGACATGGTTTTACCCAACCGAACTTGGAATTGTCTATCATTCAAAAAGTTGAATATGAAAATGGGTAAACGGCCCTTTAATCCCATAGTGTGAAGGTCTTTTAGAATCCCGCATTTCCATATAGTATCATAGGCTTTTTCTAAATCAAAAAAGATGGAAACTACATGTTCATTCTTGGCGAAAGCATTCTTGACATAAGAATCTAATCTGACTGATTGGTCAATGGTGCTTCTATTTTTACGGAAAACAGCTTGAATATCAGTAAGTTTCTTTTCAGTTTCTAGGTACCAAACAAGGCGATCATTTATCATGCGTTCCATTGTTTTACAAACACAGCTAGTCAGTGAAATCGGACGATAATTACCAGGGTCTGTATGGTTACGGCCAAGCTTTGATACTGGTATAACGATGGCATTATGCCATGACGGTGGAAAGTCTTCCCTTGACCAAAGTCTGTTGAATATGCGTAATAGAATTTCTAGAGAAGATTCGGGTAGATTTTTCAAAAGTTGATAATGGATATTATCAGAGCCTACAGCAAAACCGTTAGCTTTCCAGAGAGAAGCATGAAGTTCATCAATTGTAAACATAGCGTTATAGCCTTCATGGTTACCGGACGGGAATTTAATTTCATTTTTCTCTTCTCTTTTCGGGAAACTTTGAAATTTAGGTACATATTTATCTGACGAAGAGTTTTTGGCAATTGTTTCACCTAGATTATTTGCAATCTCTACACCCGATTTCCATCGTTGAGATGATGAACACTAGACCTGGAGCTTTTACCTTTTATTCTTTGGATCATATTCCAAACTTTTGTTATAGGAGTATGTGTATTGATCTTAGAAACATAATTTTCCCAAGAATCACGTTTGTTCTGTTTCATGGTCCTACGATGGGTGTTGATTGAATATGTCCTCGTGTATCAGGCTCTGAAATAAACCACTAAGGACATTTGATCATCGTTGGTTTATCAGCTCTGTAAATATTTTAAATTTACTTGACATGTTTTTGGTTTTTTATGTTAAAGACTCGTGAAATTCTAAGTTTAATTTTATTGTAGGTTATGTTTGTCTTAACACAAACTGACTTATTTAACTAAAGAAATGTAAAGATTTATATATAAGTTTGTGTAAAGCGTAATTAATTGGTATAATTTGGTAAGATTATGTGCAGTTTTGCTTTCTGTAGAACTGCATTGCTAAAATGATTTTTAGAAATGATCTCTTAATTATTAGCATGGTGTTAGCTAAATTTATCCCTATTTGCCCCGTATGTTGGCTTCCAAACACATAATAATTATTGGAATTATGAGATGGCCCCTAAGTATAAATGTTCCTTTGAAATGACTGAAATGTGACAAAATCTTTTTAATTAGATTTGTATACCATTAGGATTGTAATTTTTTGATATTTTGGGTATGAGACCATATAAGATCGCACAGGTGCACGTTACAAATTTAACTGAAATGTCTTCATTTGCACACACCTTTGTTTATAATGTGACTTTTTAGAAAAGTTCTCATTCTAAAATGCTGATCTGTTCCACCGTAGCTCTCCGTATCCCGTTGAATTGATCTGCATATATTCTGCAGATATACTTGACATCTATGCCCTGGAAAAAAACTTGGAAATTAATTTTAAGCTAAATATAACGTATTTTATTGAAATTTGAAAACGACCCCCTGCAAAAGCATAACAATTTGTTTAAATGACCATTTTATAAATAAGCATGATCTCTGTTTAATTGTGCTTAAATCTACACTACAGGAAAGCAAATCGACCTACAATTAACAATTCTAGAGAAATTTCGGTACCCCTACCCCCTCTCCATAAATCGTGACAATTTCTTCAGATGCACCTTTTTAAACGCCTATATCTCAGCTCTGACCGTGATACAAGATGGCAAACATGGTTTTCCTGGTAATAGAGGGGCATATCTTTCATAAAAACATACCAAACCTTTACTCACAGGGGGGTGCAGCAAAAATCTTATTTTGAGATTTGGCTACTAGACTATATGTGTTGGGTAAATGCCCGTAATACTATTAATATCAAGGTCAATAAGTCAAAGGACATCCTCACATCAAACTGAAAATGAAACTGAATCTAACGTTGGCTGGAATATACCATAAACTCGCATGTATGGTGCA
Source organism: Hanleya hanleyi (assembly GCA_036873755.1). Lineage (NCBI taxonomy): Eukaryota > Metazoa > Mollusca > Polyplacophora > Lepidopleurida > Hanleyidae > Hanleya > Hanleya hanleyi. The sequence continues at coordinate 42,978 of JAVTVY010023541.1, forward strand.
CCAAACATCTTGAAACTTTACAGGTGTGTTATGTATATAGCGGTATATGATATCGTATACCGGTATATAACGAGTCACTCCTTCCGGCAAGCGTTGCGTGCGCTTTCATTGGTAATCAACGTAGTTGTAAAACCGGTTGTCATAGGTCAATTATGTTGTGCGACGAGATAAGTATGTCGTGGGAGGAGATAACTATATCCAATCTTAATAAATTAATATCCCAGCAATGCTCCCCAATCGTACATGTCGCTATATAGGATCTTACGTATTTCAATTGAATTTGGTGTTCTGAGCGCCCATACCATGGATATTTAATAGCAATATGACATCATGGTCGCATCTGGACTCATCCATTTGCAGTCGGGGAGGGGAGATAGGTTCACTGGGTCCATTTACCCCAATACTTACACCAAAGATCAGTTCATATATTTACCCCGTATTATGGCGCCACAATGTCGGGACCGCGGCAACATGAAAAGACACCCCGCCAGCGAGCCGGCTAATTCGGCTGAGCCAACCAAAACTTCTCTGTCATCAATGTTCCCTTCAAAGCACTATGAAGCGTTCTCGGGATTGGTTAACACGCGAGTTACTGCAAGCCTGTTAGATCCTACAAGCGACAGTATCCAAATGGGGAGCAGATAGGATTTAATTTTAATTAGATTGTAACTATATCGTGGGGCGAGATAATTATGTCATGGGACGAGATGTCACGTCTGCGGTTCCATACTTTTTGTTATTTAATATGCCGTGAAGTATCATTATGCTGTTTCAGTTAAGGTGAAATGAGATACACACATACAACATTCTGAATATTTTGAAGATAAATCTAAAAAAAATGCTTTCAAAATAACTCGTATAATGCATAAAATGTCGAATTTGACACACTGCTTCCGCGATTTACTCAACGACAACGCTTTGGTTTATAGAAACAGCTGAGATGAGGGGACACTTCGAACCTGACAAAATAATATTACGGTTCTTACACTCTTAAAACAGCGTGAACTTTCAACATTAGCATATTACTTTTAGAATGGCAAAGGATTCCGAATGTTCATTCCAACGCAATAAAGAATTTTTTGACGGTATTCTGTTCTTGACAATTACAATGGAACTGTCACGGCATAATTATCTCTTCGTGAAAGGCACATAGAGGAGCACGTTACTGTGAATTATGAATATATATGAACAAGTGAGAAATGACTACATTGTAGTCAAAACCTGCAGCTGTAGCAATAATACAGTGAAAGACATATCAGTGGAGGTAGTGGACTTCTTATGAGCACCAACTGACCACGTTAGAAAAGAAAACATGATCTTATTTGCATCTGAATATTAGGATTATCAAAACCGAAAAGGTTTTAGCCCATAGGATTATTGTTGGGAGATCTACGTGACTTGTATCAATATTTGTTGCAGAGAATAAGCGCCATCTTCCAATGTTTTCATGCCAACCGAAGTAATTTTCAACTTCTAACCCACCATTATAGGAATTTCGTAATAGACCTCATACCATATATATATATTCACTTTCCCCTTTCAAAATCCGATGATTTTGACTGGTCCGTGTCGTCTATACTGAATTAACAGACGACGTCACAATGATCCCTTTGGCAATGTCTTGGTACAAGTATCGTGTATGCCAAGTTTCAAAACACTCGGTTCAGCCGTTGGTTATTGCAAATCAAAAAGGCTTTTAAATATATGGGTTAGTCATAGCGCAAAAATCTACGCTCTTCAGTCTCCCTTCTCGCTTACTATGCCAAGCAAAATGGAAAATTTATATTTCCTTCAAAGTTAATTTTCAATGAATTTAGTATCAGGTATTTAGTATCAGATTGATCTGTGAAACTATGGAATGGGGGTGAAGGATTTATCAAACTGTCCAAGAGGCAAAATTACACTGATCACTATTCAATTTGAGGCCTGTGACAGTCTTGATATTCGATTAAAATAATCAATTAAGTTTGTGCATTTACGTGTGTTATCATCTGCAAACTAAATACCTTGACACTCTTCTCCATGCAGCAGGCCAATACCAAGACATGGTTTGCTTCCTCTATATAACTGATTGATTATTTCATTCTTAGGAAATATCATCTCATCTGACATGTTCGGACAAGCGTTTTCGAAGGTTGCTAATTTATATTAATTTCTTTCTTTTTTAAACGAATTCTACAAATAAGAAACATTTCCCGTCAGTATCTATGGATATCTCCCTGTGTTCAATTCACGAATATGTTTGCCACTAAGTCATTTCGAGAGTGATTAAAGTTAGAAATTTCAGGGCTAATTCGCTAAACAAGGTATGTGTGTAAGAGAAAGATGTCGAATTGATCACTGTGTAGGTTATTATCTTTTGGTACATCAAATTATTGCATTCGCGAAAATGACTGCCAAGGTAAAGTGAATATGAACGGTGTCTAAGTATCAAAATCAAACTCAAAACCCCACCAGGAAATCAAAGCCCTAGCTTGGGAGAACAAGGTCAAATAGATCGCTTTTATGGTCAGTATCTGCTAATATATTACGTAATTCCATTAGTGAAACTGATTGACAAAGTAACGTAAATTGTGAAGTGTAGAATCAGTAAGTTCTAGCAGAAATGGGCTCTGACTTGAGAGAATGATGTCAAATGCAATATGTTTATGCCTATTGTCTGCTGATACACAGAATTATTGAATTTACGGGAGTGATTAAAGGGATTCTGAGCGCCGACGAGGCACTAGTTTGCGAGAATGAGGATAGTGAGGCTGTGTTCCGAAACAGGATCATTCGAAATAGATATGTGCCATATTTCATGCTTGTAACCAACAGTGCGCAATATAACTGAACAACTATGATGTATTCTTCGCGCACAGGATTGTCTAACTCAATAAATACTAAATTGTCATTTCTGTATTATAAAACCAGTTGCGCATAAAGTCAGTTTTGAGTATTATCAATGAGTCGGTATAGCTAAGACAGTACTCCAGGGATTTGAGGGTCATCGTTTCGATTCCCACAGAGTGTTAAATTATTCTTCCTTTCAAAACATATTTCCATATATGCGAAATGCTTGGGGGCTAAAGTCAAACGTCATACCAAATTGTCATTTCTATAAGTTAAACATCTTTATTCAGCGAAAGTTGGTCAGTTGTTCTCTTACTTCTGAAACGTAATTGTTGCGTTTTTTCATGATGCAGGATCTATAATTTGATACCAAGTATTATTCATTGTTAATCATAATGACAATCCGTTACTTGTCTACTTTTTCACCAATTTGTGAATTATCTAGATTGGGTAGATACAATTATTACTAAAAGTAGTGAACTGATTTTTCTACTTACTAAGACATTCGTCTAAGACTGCAAATTAACGGAACCACTGACAAGGTTGCGGCTCACCTTCCTTCGTATATAAGCAATTCAAGGATCTAGTTCAGCTAAAAGACAATGAGCTATGAAGACAATGACTGATGTGTGTATCGACAGCTTTTTTTTTAAGCGGCCGAAGCTTCCTGTCTTGGCGTAAGAGAATTGAAGTCTGAACGGAATACAAGGATCTTAAAGTGTATATACGTGTACATACTGTTCAGTGAAAATGGTAATATCGGAAGACAATGATGTTTCGATCGATAGCTTTTGAGCGACTGAAGTTTCCTAGGTCTTGACGTAAGAGAATTGAAGTCTGAACGGAAATCAACGAAGCAATAATTCATTCCACCGAATATAGTTGCGAACGAATTCAAACGTGCCTGAAGACAGGGTTGTCAGTGAGATGGGAGGTTGAAAAGAAAAGTGTGGCAGAGATCACACTCTCTTAGTGCATGCGAATCTCAAAAAGTCACAAGAAGAAGAAGAAACAACAACAACGCCAGCCTTCTGTAGACCTGCGTGTCGGAGGTAAAAATAAATATAATAATTAATATCAGAATATCATAATTGATCAGAACTGTACGAGAAGCGATATAATCCGTTTAACAGTCGATAAACTCGGACTCACTACCCATTTAATCAGTTTGAAATTACCCCTATGTTAAAAACTACAATTTTGTGTGACAATAAGGGTAGGGTTACAAGAATAGTCTTATCTTCCATAGTTATTATCCAATCTTTATAATGTTGGTCGCATATTATTCAGCATTGATTGCTGCATCAAATACTTTCAAGATACTATTATAATGTGTTGGGTATGACGTCACACAGGGAATATACATACAACAGTAGGAGTAGTAGCGAAAGCGGGCGTTTTCGGTGTGCGTGAGGGTGTGTTTGAGCAACTGGGGGACCATTCTTGGTCCGAATGCGTCGTGTGAGGTGTCAAAGTGAAGCCCTCGGTGTGTAGACCACGACTTGAGGGAAGTCCACACCATCTGTGACGTCATTGGTGACGTCATCAGTAGGAGAAGTAGCCAGAGTGGGCATTTTGGGGGGTGTGAAGGAAGGTTTTTGGTGTAGAGATGGACCATCCGTGGTCCAAAAGGGCCGTGTGGGGTGTCATCTTGTAGCTCTCTGCATGTAGATGACGAATGGTTTGGTTTTTGTTGCAAGTCGCATCGTGCTACTCATGCGCAGTTGGGCAGTAGTAACAAAAGATGTCATTTTGGGCGTGGTCAGTGACGTGTTTGGGCAATCAAGGGACCCATGTTTGGTCCAAATGGACAGGTTGGGGTATCTTAGTGAAGCTTTCGTGCGATAGAGTCAGACAGGCATGTTTGTTATTGGAAGTCGCGCCAATCTGCGGATGCGCAGTTGGGGTGTAGTAAGTAAAGTGGTCATTCTCGACATGTATTTGACATGTCCTAAAGTAACTAAAAAACATAGTTTCGCTCTGTAGCAAGGTGAGTCCAAGTAGCTCACGGACTAATACTGTATATTCAGCAGCCTAACACAATTTTTTTTGTACAAATATTAACAGTTCATATGCTGAATTTTCAAACACTGTTTGAACAGCATTGGCATGAGCAGGTGTACGTAATATATATCACAGCCGGAAAAAAAGATGATAGCCATCAGCCAAAAACGATGATCACAGCATCACCCAAAAATGACGAGGAATTGGAGCTATAACAGAATATCAATTGTTCTTGTCGGCATTATTGAAAACGGTTGACCACTTCCATGTTTCAAGTATTTCCGATTTACTTTTTGTCTTACGGTTATGTTTACTTAGGTGCTAATATTATTTAAAAAACAAGTCTTTGGATTATGGACATTTGAAAACTCTTAATACACCACGGCTACCCAATGCATGACGGATCTGACTCATTTATTTATCACATTATTCGATGATCACATTTACAACGTGACGGCCCTCACACTTCTAGGATAATGAGCAATGGACCATCACCCATAAGGGTGACGAAGCATGCCCTAAAAGGGTGATTACACTAAATTTACAATTGGCGCCCATCACCCTTAAAAGTGAGATGGGCTATCACCCATTTCTGGTGTATTCTGGTGATACATTTTCTTTCAAAAAAAAATCTTTCTCTTTATATCTTAAACGCGTCAAAGGGGTATTACAAAAGTGCATAATGCGGAAAACAATTCACCAGGGATATTGTTGTAATTTCTCGATTGATACTTTAAAATTGTGTTAGCCAGATTCAGTATATTGCCAAATAATGTTTTAATTTTCAGTTTGAATTCAAGTGATCGTTACAAAAAACCTGTTACATTGTACAAATTGAAATACAGTAGGATATAAAGTCTTCGCCAAAATGGTTGGAGTACAGAATAATCTAAAATTTTGGGGAAATGAAAACGTTTTTGGTGAATTGGAATATTTTTCCGTAAATTAGTGAGTCTACAAAGGATTTCTTATTCTCTTGGGCTTTGATCCACAATCTAACGAAATTCAGAGAATGACAAAGTAAATTGACCGCAAATTTCTCCTTAACAAGTGATAGTTTTTTGTCTTTTCCATTCAGTTTAGCGACTGTTGTCCGATTTATTGTGGCCATTGTTCGTTCGTTTTCATGTTGCGTCTCTGACCAATCGGGTACGTGAACTAAATCGGATGGCAATAGAATTAGGGTTTTACAAAAGCACTTCAATTTCAGGGAAACAAACGCCATGATTTCTGAAATTATACCCTGGATTCAGTGGCCAAGGATTTGGAATTCAGGAAATTGTTCTGAATTTCCGGCAGAAATCCTTAAAAATTGTAGTTGAATGGCCTGAACTCACAGAAATAATCTTTGATTCTAATAGGATCCGATTTAATCCGCGGTCAGCTAATAATATTTGCGACAGTAAATTCTGTCAACGTGCTACGCGATCGCTCTCGGTCGTCTGTTTCATGAACACCTGGTGAACACCTGGGTTTCAAGGCATCCTCGAGTATTACAACTACATGATCGAATATGTTTTATGTTACACTAAATGTGGTTAAATATGTACCAATTTCTTGGTAATGTTCCTTACGATGGAAGGAAGAAGTGCTATTAGAATTGAAATAACCATGTTGTATTTTAGTATTTGCGAAAGTTTCATCGTTTTATCCGTTTTACAGGCTCCGTTGACACGTCGTCTGTAAAACTCGATTTGCGACAGTAAAACCAGCATTAACGCCTGCAAATACTAAAATACAACACAGTTATTTCTTAAATTTAAAACATTGTCTCACAAGCTGCCACAAATAGCAAAACATTAAGGCATATTCGTGAAGAAACATACCAAAAACACAAAGCCCAGCGTTTTCAGCAGTGCCGTTTGGTAGACGTTAAAAAAATGGAAATATTTGAGAAACAGTGGTGGTTTCATGCAGCGGTTGTGGCGAGCTCAGATTTGTTTTTCGCGAATCTGATGGGATGGCTTGCGTTCCACAGCTTGAGCGATGGAGGGTTAGTGATCATTCGATATGCAAGAGCTTTCAAAGGATTTGACTGATCGTATGTGAGGGATGGAAAACGTGAATATTCTGAACTGATATACGCCGTATCAGAATGCCACTATAAGATGCGTTTCAGGAATTTACTGTAATGAGACAGGTGTTGGATCCGATTAAAGCTTGATGACAGTTAAATAAGCACCGAATCGCTACACTCGAAAAGTAGTGAATGTTCATCAATCCAGTTTTTGGTACCATTATCCCTTATTCTAGATCCTCAGATGTTAACGCCAAGGATGACTTCTTGGAGGGGATTTTTCAATAGTTTGTCAACAGGTGTTCGCTCAATGCATTCGGAAGCTGCGTTTGTGGAAATATCGATCAATATCCCGCTTTTTGCGCTCAAACATTTTTATGCAATCATTCCATGACGTTTTACGGCGATAAGTGGCGGTCGACGCAAAAAAAAAGCAAAAACATTAAAAAAAAACGCTAAAAAAAAACGCAACATAAAACGGCGAGGGCAACGGCAACAATGAATCCGGAAATAATAAACAATTGTTTTGACACACCGCAAGACTTGCAATGCAGGTACACTCTCAAAACGCAAATGTTACATTTAACATCTAGAGGGGTGGGGGAGGGAAAGCATTTAGAAAGTGTTATATATTCACCACTTTTGATTGTGAAATGCAACAGTTTAAGCTGTTGCATCCAACACTTAAAAGCGGTGAAACAACACTTTCTAAACGTTTTCCCTCCTCCACTCTAGATGTTAAATCTAACATTTGCGTTTTAAGAGTGTAATACAAGCGAATCAAATATCAACAAAACGATAAACCCATTGCAGATTAACGAATATACTGCAAAAATATTCTCTAAACAAATCAGTCAAAAATGTTTGTATTCTATAGCGTTTGATTTGTTTTTTCGATGTACCGTACCAACCTATATAGTGGCCACCGTACCAACCATTTTGGCGAACACTATACTACTGTACTGCATGATTGCCTGTATATCGGATGAAATGATGAAGAAATGACCTTACCTTCGTTCTGCGGAATACTGTGAATTTCGTCCAAGGAATGATGACAGTCCATACAATGTAACCAGTCTGGAGTTGAATGATCGTTACCGTATTATATAACCATTAGAAGACGGGGCGTGGTCCAATCCCGCCTATACTCTCGTCACCTGCAGCCAATACAACTGTTTAACGTGATAATATGATGGGATGATTATATATTACGTGCTACATGGGTGAGGTGGCCGTTCTCGATAATTGATTGGAAAATAGACATTCTGGGTACACGATGCAATCTGAATGTTGATGCAAAAAACTAAACAACCATATGTGATATTAATCACTTATTACTACTAAGATTAGCCCTAAAAAATATTGAAACTTTGAGAGAGGAAAAGTTCAAAGTGTTGATTAATTGTGAGGAATATAACCATTGACATAAGGCAGGGGATTCGGAAGTCATTGCATCTATTACGGGAATCTAATATCCTGCAAATAATTTCCTGTATTTTGCAAATAATTTTTTATAATAACAGTCTCAAGCGGAAGATAGACCAAAGTGTTGTATAGCGAGGCTTTGGTCTCCGATTAATCCTACATTCCTGTAACCCTTCAGCCAAAGAATTTCCGCGTCATTAATCGAAAGACCTATTTCATATAACGGTTAGCGCTATTCCAGAATGTGTATGAAATAAAAATAAGAATAAAAACACAAGACGGTTTTCAATTTGTCAGCGATACATGATGATGTTCCACACATAAAACCGTTTTGGAGAAATCGAGTGGATACATCTTCATTTTATCAAATCAATTTCTACGTTCGAAGTGAGAACGTAGAAAGCGGCTTGATAAAATGAAGATGAATGGACAAGGCTTATACCACACTAAGCTGCCTAAACTGAATGTTTCTGTGATAAATAGCAGACACTGATAGCAAATTACGGCCGTAATGTGCAAGATATTCGGCACTAGCGTCTGATTGCACTTAAGGATATACTGAGTCCGCCTGACTGAAGAAAAAGGTCATTTTTTTGTGGTGTCAGGACATTTCGGCACGCGACATTTCGTTAAGCGACAAACTGCACGCGATATTTCAGCGCAAAGTGAGGGGTACGACATTTTGGTAAGCAACATTTCGGCACCCTTTTTTCAAACCAAATTAAGCTAAAAATAAAGATTTTCACATTCTTTTTTCACATATGTTTAACATATAAACAGACCAGTTTAAGCGTTACCAAGTTGTAGATTCTCGTAGTTGCCCACGATTATCCGTGGTATTTCGGGAACTTTTTCACATTTTTAGGGTTGATTGATGAGATTTTTACTTGTAATAGAATATTTACAATGTATCCAAAATCACATTTATTTACATGTAAATGTACGTAAATAGTTGTGGTTTTTGACTTTTTCTTTAATTATTACAACACATCTGTCTAAACCAACTGCATATGTGAAAAAGGTTGCCGAAATTTCGCAGATATTCCCGACCAAAGCATCTACAACTTCGTAACCCTTATAACGGTTTGTTTAAATATGTTTAGCATATGTTAAAAAAAGATGTGAAAATATAATCTCTTTAGTATAATTTGGCATGTAAAAAAAGTGCCGAAATGTAGTTTTCTGAAATGTCGCGTGCCGAATTGTACCGGATTATTTTTTTGTATCCAGTTTCAATATTCAACGTCAGACTTTCCTAATGAAAAAAGCAATTTGAAATTCCAGTTCTAAATCGTGTAGTTTTTAATATATTTTTTTAGGTCCCTGTCTTGATCACTGAGGTGTGAAAATTAAACACATTATCTGCTGTCTGCCGATTAACCAGTTCATTATTGGTTGTATATTGTAGCGGCTAGCCAAACCAGGAAATTGCCTGCTTCCCATTATTGTATGATTTGCATACAACTGACACATGGAACAACGGATCTATCCACTATTCCGCCGAATATTTTGTCTGTAGATACAAACACATTTCCCGCTGTATGTTGTAAGTAGTAGGTAGCACCCCGATTCACTCATATTTTCCAGGGAGGTAACTCTTGGTTCCCCTTTTTCCGCCAGGGGGCGCTGTGGCGTATGACGTCACTTCCGGTGTGGGTGAACGGAGCGTGACCTATGACGTCACTTCCAGTGTGGGTGAATGGGGCGTGGAGGATGATAGGACATGTACAGACCTGTCTGTGTCGTTCATCTCCGTATTTTTTCGGTGAGCGGAATATGTGCTGGGGTTTTTCCCCACAATGTCGTTCACCTTCGTATTTCTTCGGTCAGGTCCGTGGGAGCTTGTACTGATCTGTGGGGTTTTCCCCACCATGGCGTTCACCGTGTCTTTTCGGTGAGGTCCGTGAAGATGTGGCGGAAGGTACCGAGACATGTGATGGCGGTGTGCGAAGAGACCCGGAGATGACCGAAGAGGCACATGGAAATAGACGTTTTGGGATCTAGGGGAGCCCCTAGTGGTCCGATCGAGTCGAGTGAAGTATCAATGTGAAGCCTATGTGAGGGGGCATCCCACTGGTGGATGTGGGGTCGGAATATCGTCATTCTGCGCAGGCGCAATAGACAAAGGGTATGAAAATAGACGTTTTGGGATCTAGGTGAGCCCCTAATGAACCGATGGAGTTGAGTGAGGTATCCATGTGAAGCCTATGTGAGGGGGCATCCGATTGGACTAGGGTCTTGGCCGTTGTCCACATTATGCGCATGCGCAGACAGGGAATTCCGGGAAAAGGCTGTGGACATAGACGTGTTAGGGTTTAGGTGAGCCCCTAATGATCCTATGGTGTCGTATGAGATCTTATTTTGAAGCTGTCATGAGGGAGCATTCGCCTGGGCTAGTGTGTCGTTCGTTGTCAATAGTCTGCGCATGCGCAGTCTGGCCGTAGTATAGAAATAGACGTGTTGGGGTTTAGGTGGGCCACTAGTGGGCCGATTGGATCGAGTGAGGTATCAATGTAAAGCAGTCATGAGGGAGTCTCCAACGGGATGGGTGTGACGTGGAACTGACGTCATTCTGCGCATGCCCAGTAGAGAAAGTGTATGGAAATAGACATTTTGGCGCCGACAAGGGTCACTATGGGTCGATGGAGTCGAGTGCGGTATCCATGTGAAGCCTATGTGAGGGAGCAACCGCCTGGAGTAGTGTCTCGGCCGTTGTCCACATTCTGCGCAGGCGCAGACAGGAAATTTTGGGAAACGGGTGTGGAAATAGACGTTTTTGCGGTCTAGATGGGCCACGAATGGTCCGATGGAGTCGAGTGAGGTATCAAAGTGAAGCATTAGTGAAGGGGCATCCAGTCATGGATGGGTGCATGTAAAATTAGGGGTATGACGTTACTTCCGGTTTGGGTGAATGGGGCGTAACCTGGGAACATGGGATAGGAATGCATGTACTGACCTGTCTGGAGGGGTTTTCCTGGCCCGGCCCGGCCCGGCCCGGCCCGGCCCGGCCCGCCCCGGCCGCAGCGCGCGCGCGGGTTCTCCGGCCGCACGCGCGCGCGCGCGTCATCACCGGCAGTGCGCGGATGAATGTCGGGTCAAAAGTTCAAAGGTCACATCAAGGTCAAAAGGTCCAAGGTCTCCCTTTCGGCAAGGTTCGGAGACAATATTGCGGCATCGATATACAGAGCTTGAACCCCAAAACGGGATTGTACATTAACCTGGGAAGGATGGGCAGTTCCATTTGGACCAATCAGCGGTCGAGAAAAAGAGCCAATGAGCGATCGATAAAAGAACCAAAGGACGGGTACTAGAATTTCGCTCACGTTTGCGCCTATATCCGGGTACTAGGATGCTTTCGCCTACGTCCGCGCCTACATCCGGGTTCTTGTACACCCGGGTAATGTTTTCTGAACATGGATGGGTTACGTTTGGCTCCATTCTAGGCCACTGATTGGCTAATACGGTGTTCAAAGCCAGTTTCATGCATTATGCTCATATAGAAAACACACAAGACAGGGTTTTTTGGTGAGATCTCATTTTGTTTTTTATTCAGTAACAACAACAACGTGAGAACAACCACTTGAAAACTGAAGCCCAGAACAGGGGGCTTGTACATTGAAAGAACTGAAGCCCAGAACAGGGGGCTTGTAAACTTAAGCCCAGAACAGCGGGCTTGTGTACATTGAAAGAACTTAAGCCCAGAACGGGACTTGTACATTGAAATGATGGGCGGCCCAGTCATATACGAGTACATCGCGGTCCTCGGCCTTGGGCTACTCGTCAAACATCTGTACGATTGTAGATAAGGGTCTTCCCCGGCATCGATGGTACAGGTAAAACAAGCAATATTGTCCGCACACGCTACTGTCCAGGCTTTGCAACGTTTTAGTATTCCAGCACCACGTCTCTGTACCTTGATCCATGAAGTCTGTTAAATCGGGATGGAGGGGTGGTAGGCCGTACGGGTCAAAGTATTCGCCCTGCTGTTCTGTCACCCGCCCAACACGGCCACCCAATGTTCACCGGGCCGAGAACGTATGCAGCAGGATACATACGGTCTAATGGGAACACATCTCGGGCGAACACCCCTTGAAAGACCATACGTGTCTCTGGGTCATTCTCCAGCACGGTGGTTATCTGGTCTGTATCCATGTTAGGTGGCAAAGTCACACAGGACGTTACGGCTTTATCGATTTGAATGATGTTGTCCCGAAATGCAGTTCCGAGCGTAAGTTGCCTTTCTTGACGAGACTCAGTTGATGATCGTTGTCTAAGGTGGGAGTCAGATCGAAACAGAACAAGGTGTACCCTCTGCCGAAATCGTCTCGACTGATCATATTTCCCTCGTCTTGGTTGATTTGGCCAGTTGCTGTGAAGAGGTTCAGATAGCTCCGGATGTAATTGTCTGTTCCGAAATTAGGTTGTAAGGGGCGTGCCGGTACCTGTTGGCCATCCACATGCAGGGCCACGAAATTGATGTTGAACGCTTTTAGGTTGAACGGATTCCTCAAGAGAGTCCCATTATAATTCACGTTCTCCACACAGGCTAGGGTTAAACGCTTGGACAAATCCCCCAGGAACAGGTTTTCTTGATTGACAATCATATTGCCTTTAGGAACGGAAAAGACCTTGGTCTGTACTCGTCGAATCGGGTACTGGGCTGGTTTTTTCTCCAAGGCTCTGATGTGCCCCAACTGTACACCTGGGCTCGGTTTCACTTTTCGGACATACAGGACTGCGTCTTGGATGACAATGCTATACTCGAGGTCCTCACTCGGGGCCATCATGGCAAACGCAGGCGTTGCGCGTATTTTGACAGGTACTCCATTCAAGAGGTATCGGTCCTGCATGAATAAGTCCGCATGCAGACGTCCCATCATATCGACCGACCGACTCTCTGCTGTGGCATCCACTCTCTCCGTATAGCCGTCATTATCAGGACTCGCTTCTATCTTGCCTGGGGTATCTTGGTGGAACAACGGGGCTGTCAAATAGGACTTTTTAGCGTCACGCCCGTAGGATAACAGTGTTTCGATGTAGGCTCGGTACGGGTACGTGTTCGTCGAGGCGCTGACCAGTTTATCACTGAGGGCTATATCCACTTGCTGGAATAGCGAATGAAGCCAGAGATTCACTGGACCCATGGGTGCATCTGCTTTGAGGACAGACCCATCTTTATTGGTGATTTTAGCTTTCACATATAGGTACGTATGGGCTAAATCCAGGTAGGTCGTATCTGCGTTGGTGATGGTGAATTCAATGGGGCCTGTGGCTGTAATGCTGGAAAGGGGCAGATGTTCCACCCATTGACCCTCTTCGGCACTGGTCTGAGTAGGTGGGACGGTCCATAAATCAAATTCACTGTTGGTAGAAGGACACGACTCGGCTTGGATGAAAGCCATCTTTAAGAAAAGATATCCCGGGTCTTCGATGTGCGTCGTCCCTGGGTCGGTCGTCGACTGGTGCGTGGTCTCGGTGGTGCAGGTCTTTTATTCCCTACGGTGCGTTGTGCTTTGGTCACCAAGACGCCTCCTGCTTCTTTGGCTCGACGTTTCAGTGCTTCTTTGGGCGCCGCACCGCCCAAGACATCACCCGCGACTTGCAGTCCACTGCGTACCGCTTGTTTGCCGATCGCTTTGACCCCACGCGTCACCAAGGGCAGGAACGTTTTGACGATGCTCCCGAGTATGTTCCCCAGCCCATGTCCTCGTTGCACGCGTGTACCTGCAAAGACAGGAAAACTACCCCCGGCCTGTTTGGTGTAATGATCGACGTAACTGGCTGTATGGCATTGATAAGGCACCTTCATTATGCAAAGTGAACCGCTCGGACTTGAAGTGTCAGCACCACTTTCCCACGCTCGAATGCAATCGGTTGACCGGTGTCGTCTCTTATATCGATGACGATGGAGCTAATATCGGTCTGACTGACCGGTAGATACACGATGTGCCTGAAACTGTGGGTGACTTGAGCTCCATACTCGCCTTTCACCGGGCAGACGCGCAGTAGAGGTACGTTGCTGTCGCCGACAATGTGTGCATCGACCACGTCCGAGTAGACGTACAGACCATACACACCACCACGCATGTCCATCGGGATGTGGGCTCTCTCGCCGGTGTGGCCAGCGTACCCCGGTAGATTGAGACCCAGCGTTTGCTGTAGGGTAGGACTGAGTTCAACACTCACGTTGGGGCTGAGCGTGAGATTGGCCTTGTCGTTGTGTGCGTTGTAATCGAAGTCCACATGATTTTTGAAGGGGAAAGATTTTATGGGTTTGAAGTAATCGTGACGTCACGTAGAGACTTATAATGCTTCAGACTTCTCAGTCCACTCATGAATTCCTTGGGGGTATCGTATTGACCTTCGGGTAGTTTGAGTCGAGTTTCTTGTCCTTCGTAGGTCACCTCGTACCATACTTCATTGGCTCGCACGTTGTATCACGAGTAAGGGTATTGGATATCCACGAGTCCACATTCCCAGAGTCCAGGTAAATGCAACGGTTGCGATAACTGGGTCACGTACTTGGTCAAGGTGTTGTCAGGAAACACATCAGCCGAGCTGTTACTGGGTAGGGTGAGGTAAAACTTGACCACTGAGCTTTCCTGCTGCTGCTGTTGGTTTTAATACTTCTCCCAGCCCTTGGGCGCTAATCGTCGTGATGGTCGCGGTGACTTAGATCTTGGTGGTTGCAGCGGGTGGCGTGGTAAAAGGGGTGAAAAAGTAGGTGCCCGCCGTCGTGGTGTTTTGGGGGGTTGACTCCGGTTCCCACTCGTGGTGTGGTGAGAGTCGTCGTGCACGACTGGGCGATTGCATAAAGGCCCAGCGCTGGGGGTTCCCCACCAATTCCTGTGGTACATGCATGTCTTTCAAGCCTTGAGCGAAGACCTCCCATCCTCGAGGATTCGTGTGCGACCTGCGTTGACGCATCAGGTCATTCACTAAATCCGTCATGTGGGTCCCCGGGGCCACCTGATTCTGTACCAGTAGTTCACCTTTATCATTCCAAGTCATGTTAGGATTCTGTTTCATTTGTTGTAATACCAGGCCAGCTTGTTTCTTGAACGATGCAGGTACACTCTTCAGGACTTCGTCTTCGACCCACTATGGGGCTGTGGGTGGTACCCCTGGTAATGAGGGTTGTTGGAGCGGTGCTGAGGTCGGTGGTGTGTCACGTGGTGGTGGTGGTGCTGGGGTAGAGAGGGTTTTGTATTGGTCCATGAACGTCATGTACCGCTGAAGCCTCTCATTGTACTGTTGTACTTTCTCACTGTCGCTTAACCCCGGTCGTTGTAAGATCTGTTGCATCTCTCCATCGAAGGTGTTTATCGCCTTCACCGTAGAAGGTACGGGGTATGGTGATTGGAGGTTTTGAAGGAGCCGAGGTTCGACGAGGACCATTTTTTTCGTGTGGTTCATTGTCGGCCGAAGAGTCCACCCAATACTGGACCCAACACGGAAGCGGCCAACGGTGCTAAGATGGCCCCGAGAAAGCCGCCTTTCTGTAACACCTTTTTCTTTTGTGTTTGAGAAACTGGCTTCTGGACTAAGGTTCGGAGACCTGTCTTATGCTTGGCCAACTTGGTCTTCTGAGTCAGTGGTCCGGAGTCAGTGGTACGTTGCCTTTTAACAGGTTGTACCCGATCTCGCACAGACAGCGTACAAGGTCAGGGTCCGCACCGCGTACAATGGTTCGGACCAACTCGGGTGGGGCCGTCTTCAATACACGGAACGTCGGGGCGTGCTTCCGTACTCGCGCAGACATCATGTACAACTAATGCCAGAACCCACAACTCTGCCCTTTTTATCCACCTCAGAGAACAGAGACAAAGTCAACCATGCTGTGGTATTCATTTTTTTTATTATCCCCATCATCAAACACATACACCCCAGCTGGGGGAGCCACTGTGGGTGTGTTTACATTATTTTTGCATGTACACGTGGTGGGCCTCTCCGGGAAAGATGCCGGTCCGTAGTCGAAGGTGGTCGGGGGTGGCTTGCTTGAGGTCGAAGAGCATATACCCGTGCTGAGGGGTTGTCGCATCTTTGAAGGCTTCCAACGCAAACGGTGTGCGTCCGGGATACATCTGTCTCGCCAGGTGCAGCAGTTGAGTGGTATCTCTCGGGTTTTTGAAGACCACCAGGTAGTGGGCATTTAAGCTGATGTTCCGATGTTCTTTGTTTTTACTGAACAGATTCTGCACAATGTAGATGATGCTGAGCCGTCGATGGTGGCTGCCTTTGGTAAAGAGTTGGGTGACCCGACTGTCCGTCTCCACCATCAGATCATCCAGAACCACCAAGGTGTCGAGTTCCAAATCGGCCAGGTTGGGTAGGCCTTCCACGAACGTGATGTGGGGCATTGCTGCATACGCTGCCTGCCATTCCCCGTAACACCACACGACTCGGGCAATGGGTGGGGTGATCATGCTGTCGGCGTGTTGAAGGAGCTTCCGGACGAAGTGCGTTTTGGCGGAGCCCGTCGGTCCTGCGATGACGCAAGTGAAGGGATGCTGCCACCGAGGGTCCATGGTTCGAGGTGTATCCGCTGACGTGGTAACCCGCTCTTGTAAATTTCGTACGAGTGAACTGGAGTGGTGGTGGTGGTGGGTACAACGTCGGTCGTCGTTGTCTGTTCACTGCGAGTGATGATGGTGGTGGGTACAACGTCGGTCGTCGTTGTCTGTTCACTGTGAGGGATGAAATCCGGTGGGTCTTCAGACGTACTTGGTGTACTTGGTGTAGATGTTGACGGTATACTTGGTGTGGAGCTCGAGGTGGCTTGTACACGTGGTGTGGTGGTGACTGGGCTCGATACGGGTTGACTGGTGCTATCCGTAGACCGGTTTCACTGATGGCTGGCGTTGTCAGTTGGTGAAGTAGCGTGCTGACATAGGCTACGTCGTAAAACACACCTCCGTACAACACACTCAACAGGGTTAGCAGTATCACCACAAAGCCCACTTGCGCTTTGCGCGTTTTGGGTGACGCTGTGTTCAGTGCCAGCTGCTGTTTGTGCATAGCACTGTGGTCGGACGTGGAATGAAGGATGACGGCAGTGGTGTCTGGCTTTATAGTCGTTTCACCTGGTTGGCAGCGACCCAGGAATTGAAGGAACTGGGCCAGCCTTGCCATTTGACGAAATGAAACAGTTTGCCACGTCGACATTCCGTTTTCAAAATCTGCTCCACCGTGTAGTAGTCTTGCTGTGTTTTTACGACAGGCTGTAATTCCGTCTCGTAAAACGTCCCTAGCAACGGTTCCCCTTGAAGATCTTCCAGTTCATAGACTCGCTGCTGTCGGGGTAGGCGCCGTTTAATCAGGAAGTGCTCATCGCTCCAGTTGGGCAAGTAACTTTTCTCAAATTGACCTTTGACTTTACTGATCCGTACACTGCCTTCGCCGTTTGCTGCGATTGCCTGGGATACAAGACACGCCGGACTTGGGCTTCATTGCGTTGGGTCACGGTAATGGGGACTCTCCGATGATAGGCTCGATTGTAACCACTCACAAGTTTCGGGAGAACATCGATGTGCCGCCTTGTATTCTTATAGGTGAAATATTTATACATGCGGCCTTTGAATGTCCTGTTGAACCTTTCCACCACGGAAGCCTTGGTCTCGTTGTACGTATGGAAGAAAAACACCTTCTGGGCTATCAGAAACTGATGGAATGGTCTGTTGAGGAATTTCGTGCCTTCGTCGGTTTGCAAATACAAAGATTTGCGCCCGGTCTTGAAGATGTCTTGGAACGCCGCTATGAGATTCACCCCCATTTTCGTCTGGATGGGTACCACCCACGCATACTTCGATAGGATATCGATGCACGTCAAGATATACCGATTCCCATCGTTGTGTTTGGCAAAGGCGCTCATATCGACCAAATCCGCTTGCCATTGGGCATCTATTCCTCCCACGATGACCCGGTTCCGTAGAAAATGGCGACGGACAGATCGATGTAAGGTATAGGTGTCTTGTTTTCTTAACCAATCTCGGAATTGGGCACGTTGTATCCCCTGGGGTTTGGCCGCTCGATAGAGAGCCGACAATGCACTATAGGCCGCCGGACTGTCGGGACTGTAGTATAAATTATCCAACACCTTCTCCCAGCGCTTCATGGTGACAAATGATGATGGACCCTGGCTCTATCGTTTATTTATAACGGGTATATCTTGGGCCGGAGTTTCTTTCTGATTTTCTTCGTCGGCTTCCACAGTGTCCATGGTAAATGACCAGTCCAACTCGTCTGATGACCGCTTGATAAGCACTTGATCCACATCTACCACGGCATCTTCCAATGCAGACCATAGATCAGGGTGAAGGGTAAAATGCACTGTACCCCCATCTAGCCGAGCCAATTGAGCGAAGAAGGGGCCGCGTCGGATGTACACATCGTGACACAAGGGGATGAGGTCGCCGTCCAGTTCACCAGACAACACTCGTTTGAACTTGGTCCAGCCCTCCCGGGACAGACGAATGTGGGCCGGGCACGGGTGTGTAGGGTCCGCATCACAGATGTCTCCCACCTCCTCCATGATATCGACCTTATCCGCATACACGTGCAGGAAAACCTCGGGGGTCAAGCTGAGATACGCCAGTATTATATGCTCCGTCATGGTCAGTACGTGAATGGTACCAGATTTGACTGTCTCTCGTATTTATAGAGAGAACCCCGTGAGATCAAAGGATCGGGTGGTCATGTCACTGGGCTGACTGAGTCTAGCCGGGTAATCAATGGCATCGTCGTCTGGTTCATGGCTAGACATTTGTTCATTGGGTTCTGCCGCCGCTTCTCTCAGGGCACGAGCCCACTCCAACTCGTCTGATGACCGCTCGTCCGGTGTAAACAGCTGGTCCACGATAGGCACCACTTTCTCGAAGGCTGTCCACAGATCGAGGTCTAGGGTGAAGCCTCGCGTAGGGTCTTGATAGCGGCCCAGGCGTGGGAAGAAGGGCCCACGGTGTACGTAGATGGCATTGTCTATGTGGATGAGGTGTCCGTCGAGCTCGCCGCTCAACACCCGTTTAAATTTGGTCCAGCCGTCACGGTGTAGCGTAACTGTATTCGATACGGTCTCAGCGCGCGACCAGCAAACATCTCCACGGTCTTCCACGAGGGTGACTTTATCTTCATAGACGTGTAACCCCACCCGGGGTTTAAGGGGAAGGATGGCTCGTAGAACTGGTGACATGGTTGAGCCAATGACGATCGGTGAATGACACACACTCTGTCTGACCCTCGTATTTATGGTGAGGTCCCACTGTCAATGCCACAGCGCCAGGATCAATAGGGCACAGACCATGACTAGGCCAACCAACCGTCGCTGATTCCGGCGTGAGCGCTCGTGGTCCATAGCCCGAGCATCAAGGATGGCTGTCATAGTCCAGTAGTGGTGAGTGATGGCACATCTCTCCATCGAGTGCACTCTGTGGAGGACCGCTTCTGTGAACTCGTCCAGGATCTGGCGTCGCCCCTCGTTGTCGTCGCCATCTGAAAACATGGACCGAACCACTGTTCGGTAACCCGTGAGTGAATTAACCACGGTCGCATGCTGTAAAATGCGAGTCGCATAGTAACGGGTGTCCGTCATGGCTCTGCAACAGTAGGAATGAAGGTGTGGGATCCAGAGAGACGTGTTTTATAGACCATGTCACACATGCGCGCCTAGACGTAGCTCTACGGGTGTAGTCCGTGATACGTACTATTCTGATGGGTTAGTTCAAAAAAGAGAGCAACAACAACACAGATCAATCCTTTTATTATGCGTAAATCGGGCGTAACCTGTGAACATGATAGGACATGTACTGCCCTGACTGTGGGGGTTTTCCACAATGTCGTTCACCTTCGTGTCTTTTCGGGTACGTCCGTGTCTTTTCGGTAAAGTCTGTGTCTTTTCGGTAAAGTCAGTGTCTTTTCGGTAACGTCCGTCATCCTGGTATATATGAGGGTCTTGAGGGGGGCGACTGTATGTAACGTGTTGTATGTGTTTTTCTCGGCGACGTCCGTGTCTATCATCCGGGTACATCACGTGTGCGCCTGCATTGGGGTATGTATGAGGGTCTTCATGCGCGCGCGCTGCGCATTCACCCAAGCACTTCCGGATAACCCCCGCGCGCGCGCGCTGTGGCCGGGGCGGGCCGGGCCGGGCCGGGCCGGGCCGGGAAAAGCCCCCCAGACAGGTCAGTACATGCATTCCTATCATGTTCCCAGGTTACGCCCCATTCACCCAAACCGGAAGTAACGTCATACCCCTAATTTTACATGCACCCATCCATGACTGGATGCCCCTTCACTAATGCTTCACTTTGATACCTCACTCGACTCCATCGGACCATTCGTGGCCCACCTAGACAGCAAAAACGTATATTTCCACGCCCGTTTCCTACAATTCCCTGTCTGCGCATGCGCAGAATGTGGACAACGGCCGAGACACTACACCAGGCGGTTGCTCCCTCACATAGGCTTCACATGGATACCGCACTCGACTTCATTGACCCATAGTGACCCCTGTCGGCGCCAAAATGTCTATTTCCATACACTTTCTCTACTGCGCATGCGCAGAATGACGTCAGTTCTACGTCACAGCCAGCCCGTTGGAGACTCCCTCACGACTGCTTTACATTGATACCTCACTCGATCCAATCGGCCCACTAGTGGCCCACCTAAACCCAAACACGTCTATTTCTATACTACGGCCAGACTGCGCATGCGCAGACTATTGACAACGAGCGATACACTAGCCCAGGCGAATGCTCCCTCATGACAGCTTCAAATTAAGACCTCATACGACACCATAGGAGCATTAGGGGCTCACCTAAACACGTCTATGTCCACACCCTTTTCCCAAAATTCCCTGTCTGCGCATGCGCAGAATGTGGACAACGGCCGAGACCCTAGTCCAATCGGATGCCCCCTCACATAGGCTTCACATGGATACCTCATACGACTCCATCGACCCACCAGTGGCTCACCTAGATCCCAAAACGTCTATTTTCATGTGCCTCTTCGGTCATCTCCGGGTCTATTCGCACACCGCCATCACATCTCTCGGTACCTTCCGCCACATCTTCACGGACCTCACCGAAAAGACACGGAGGTGAACGCCATGGTGGGAAAAACCCCACAGATCAGTACAAGCTCCCACGGACCTGACCGAAGAAATACGGAGGTGAACGACATTGTGGAGAAAAACCCCAGCACATATTCCGCTCACCGAAAAGATACGAAGATGAACGACTCAGACAGGTCTGTACATGTCCTATCATCCTCCACGCCCCATTCACCCACACCGGAAGTGACGTCATAGGTCACGCTCCATTCACCCAGACCGGAAATGACGTCATACGCCACAGCGCCCCCTGGCGGAAAAAGGGGAACCAAGAGTTACCTCCCTGGAAAATATGAGTGAATCGATGTGCTACCTACTACTGTTGTACGTAAGCCAATTATCTAAAACAGATATTCACAAATTTACAACCAATCATTCTTCTATAATGGTTCGGAAATGCATTCGGAGTGAAAAACAGTCTTTACATCCTCAAGAATGGCGATATTTGTTTGTGGAATATCGCCATTCTTGGGGATGTCAAAACTGTTTATCAGTCAATACTTGACTTGCTGTCCGATAAGGACGGAGGCAGGCTCAGACGATAGCGACTTGGGATTTCTGGGCAGATGTTACTGTCCATATATATGTAGTGAAATATTCAGATCAAAAAACTTTTCATGGTCATTTTGAATATATTATCCATGTTGCAATATTCAAAATAATAATAACGTCAGGCATATGTCTTGTTCAAATTTACTCTGCAATTTGATTGTCAAGACTATATAGTTACGGTACGTATACCCCAAATTTGTAGATGGCAAATACAGGCGGCACGCCGGTCCGTGTAACACTTCACAATTAAGCTTTCCATTTTGCAAAATTGAAAGTAAGAAAGATGGAAAGCTCTACATCGCTCCCGTATTCGAGCTTTCCATCTCGCAAAATTGAAAGTAGAAAGATAGAAAGCTCAGCGCCTTCAGTTTCAGATGTTTTCTTGGTTGAATCTGTCAGAATTCGATTAGCACTGTATGGCCAGTGTGTATTGCCGCGGCTATTTCCAAGCAAAAGGAATCTAAGACATCTACCTATAACGCACTATCAAACTGTGAAACCAGCCCGTCGAGTTCATTCCAGTCGTTTTCAAGATTTAAAAGACTATTTTGGAATATACCCAACTATGATGTTTGAAATCATTATCTTTCAATACTTGAATTTGCTGTGAATTTGAGAATAAAAATTCAGTACAAACTAGTATTGTCTTTTCACCAAATTCACATGAAAACGGTTTATTTCTCGAAAAGTATTTATCCCAGAGACCTGAAATTTGGTATGATAGTTTGATACATACATTGTGTTCTCCTGATCCGTATCTAAGAATTGTGATGAATGTAATAACTTGTTTTCAACCCAGCTACGAAGTTTAAAACTGAGAGTTGATCGATTTTGTAAATAAATTTCCCCTTTCCCTTTTCAGAGTAAGAACTGGGCCACAACGTATAAAAGTGAGACACGGATTTCCTGTTGGAGTTGTCTTCTACCTAGAATTATGATGTTAATCATGATAAGTTGAATACTTTTTAGAAGGTTAATTATTTAAATTAATTTTATTAAAACCCAAATATCTTCACAACGAGTAAGTTTACAGTGTACACCTTAATATATTTGGAATCCTTGAGAAATATGCTTTCAAGAAATATGTACATTTCCATAGCTATGAATCATATCTGTTTAAAGACAAATTCCAGAGGGTGTGTAAAATTGTCTGCAAGAGTGTTCAGTATCCTTAAAGAGATTTGAGAAGAATTCAATGTTTTATCTACAGCACATGTTTCTGCGCATCTACCAAAATAGTATATTTAAATCAGAGTGAATGAAATATAAAATATTAAATTTATAGAGAACAAACGGAGGATTTTGGAATTGGGCGATGTTTCCCCAAATTTTAAGACAATTAGTCCACAATGAAGGAACGCTGCCAAACTAACTTCACGACAGCAGGGTAAGTTTGCTTCAAAACCCTGACTAACAATGTTGCCACCCAGTTTCTTTGAAGAAAAGCCTGTGGTCCCTGTTCGATTTTCCGATTTGGCATTGCCCGGAAAGGATCTAGTCATTTTGGAGAAAATTACCTTGTAACTTCTTAGCAAATATGTCATATTTCTATGAAGTTACAGGCGTTTTTCATGAATTCTTATCTCATATCAGTGTAGGGTTAAATCATTATAATGAATAATTCAGGACTATTCTCCTAGGATAACTATGACTCGCCATCCGCTAATGATGCGCGGTCGGCGATCGAACTGGCCATCATATATCAAATGATAACAGTATTGTCCGGTAATTGATATTATTCCCGCTGTTGTCTACATAATCATACCTGACAAATCTCAAATCTCATCTCAAATCTCATAGCACCAAACCTAACAGAACATTCTCTTTTTCATATTTGGAAGAAACTACTAAAACAGCAATATTATTTGTTTTTAGAAATATTAAACTTGTAATCGACAAAATAACGATTTCCCATCTCACTAACTGTAGTGATAATATGATCAGGGTTATGATCAGGGTTGTTATGATCAGGGTTGTTATGATCAGGGTTGTTATGACCAGGGTTGTTATGATCAGGGTTGTTATGACCAGGGTTGTTATGATCAGGGTTGTTATGATCAGGGTTGTTATGACCAGGGTTGTTATGATCAGGGTTGTTATGACCAGGGTTGTTATGATCAGGGTTGTTATGATCAGGGTTGTTATGACCAGGGTTGTTATGATCAGGGTTGTTATGACCAGGGTTGTTATGGCTCTTCAAACAATTGACTTTAAATATTATCGGAGCAGCTGAGAGAGAATTCAGTCCACTAACCGCTCTGGTAATATTATCTCTGAAATCAGTCGGCGGATCTCCATAACATCCCTGATAATAGCATTATCGGAGATAGAGAGTTGTTGGGAAATCCACATTTTTCCGACTCCAAGAGTTGAATAATTCTAATAGCACAGCCGATTCAAATCAATTTGAACGTAATTTATCCTAATTTTCAAAAACTGTTAAATTGAGGAATACTTCAGGTACCAGTTTAATCAATGAGTTTATCTTGATATACTTGATAATGCTTCGCCAGATCTAGCGGTTAAGCGTATTACATTCTAGTCCCGCGAGACTCCCTACTACGAGAAGAAGCTCTAGGGGCCCCTCCAATTTGGGGGGTTGGGGAAGGGTGGGGGAGTAGGCGCGTATGATTTCTGCGTATGAACTTGTGGCCAGTCCCCTTTAACTGCTTCCATCAAATGACGGCGCTAAGCTGCACAGATTAGTCTCTCGATAATGGAACTATAATATATGACGTATATGACATCTACTGAGTGATAACTGTGTGTAAAAACGCGCGAAGCTGGTAAGCTATTTCTTCCCCATCAACTGTGAAACGAAACAATATAAGTTGTCTCCCACGTCAAACGTTCACCTCTCGTTAATTAATAAACGGCAATACAGCTATTCGTTAGTTTAATTTCTGGATTAAGAGTGAATAGACTTTTGGTTAACTTCCTCCACTGTGTTAATTTGTGATTGTATTTAGTAAGGCACATCGATTAACAGATTGCAAATAATTGTTCACTAATCTCTTCAAATAATTAACACAATAATTTGGGGGCGGCGTTGTTCTCTACGTCAACGACAATATCAAATCTTGCACTGTCAGAGAAGATTTATCATCGCATGATGATCAATATGAATCTTTGTTTGTTCAATATGACTGCCCTCTGGACAACACTAAATGAAACGAACAATACAAAATCGGTTATCGGTATATTTTACCGTCCTCCAAACAAAAATGTAAATTACTTTAATGATAAATTATCATATATACTGAATACTCTCAAGCCCGAGAAAAAAAATGCATAATAATGGGGGATTTTAACATAGATTTATTTAAAACCGATCAACACATACCATCCGAATCGTTTCTTGATATAATGAATTCTTACCATTTTTCCCCCAAAATAGCAAAACCAACTAGAGTAAATTCCAGCACAGCAACTCTTATTGACAATGTTTTCACAAATTCCTATACCGAAACTCTACTTTGTGGCATTTTGCTGACCGACATAAGTGATCATTTTCCGATCTGCTATATTGAAAATCAATGTTTAATAAATGATCAGCAAAATAAAACCTTAACTTACCGACATGTCACTGCAGAACAAAAGGAGAAATTCTTAAATTAAATAGTAAATGTTAATTGGGAGGATGAAGTTATAGATGAACCTGCTGATGTAAATCGAAGCTATGAACTATTTACGAACAAGTTTTCTGCTATCTTTTATGACTGCTTTCCGGTAATGAATAAGATAGTAAGAAGTTCTAAAACGAAAAAACCATGGATAACTCAGAGTATATTGACATCTATAAATGAGAAAAATAGGCTTTTCAAACTTCAACTCACTCTCAATGATCCTTTACTACGAAAACAATATAGACAGTATAGAAACTAAATCATACCTTAAATATAGCTAAGAGAATGTTCTATCATGCGAAATTTAATGAATCCAACAATGACATAAAGGAAACGTGGAAAACTATCAATGAATTGTTGAATCGAAGAAAAACAAATGTTCTCCCTGACAGATTTAGGATAAATAACACTGATACAACTAACCCACAGAATATTGCGAATGGCTTCAATAAATATTTTTCTGCCGTTGCTTCTAATCTAGCCGCTAATATTCCCTTGGTTGGGGTAACTTATACTGATTTTCTAAGTGAACGCAACAATATTGCTTTCGAATTTCAACCATGTACAGTGGGTGAAGTCCATGAATTGCTTCTGGATTCCAAAAGCTGTGCTGCTGGAACCGATGGTTTATCTATGTCACTTCTTAAGCCTGTACTCGATTTTGTTACTCTCCCGTTGTGCTCAATTGTAAATCTCTCCTTTGTAACAGGTGTCGTGCCATCCTCAATGAAAATTGCTAAAGTTACTCCCGTTTTTAAATCTGGAGACCCTAGTCTGGTAGAAAATTATAGGCCGATATCGGTTCTCCCATGTTCCAGCAAAGTTCTCGAAAAGCTAGCAGCAAAACGTATCAATGATTTTTTATGTACACACGCAATTCTTTGCTCAAACCAATTTGGATTCCGATCCAATCACTCTACTTTCCTAGCTGTTTTGTCTCTCTATGAATCACTGGTCTCCACCAAGGAATCCAAACAGTACAGTATTGTTTCTTTTCTCGATCTTTCTAAGGCCTTTGACACTGTCAACCACAACATTCTTCTTCATAAGCTTCATCATTATGGATTCCAGGGCGTGAGTAACCACTGGCTCAAGAGTTACTTATCTGAACGCTACCAGTCGGTCAACTTCAATGGCACGGCATCTGATTTGAACCTAGTTACCTGTGGTGTTCCACAGGGATCCATCCTTGGTCCTATATTATTTCTGATTTACATCAACGATCTCAATGTGGTTTCTCAACTTCTTAAAATTATTATGTTTGCTGATGACACCAGTGCTGTATATTCCCATGCAGATCCGACTACCCTATTTCAAACTATGTCAAACGAACTCTACTTAATGTACAATTGGTTTTCTTGTAATATGCTATCCTTAAATATAACGAAAACTAGATTTATGTTAATAAAACCAAATAGTAGGGCTCATATGTCATTTCTTCCGCAATTATATATCATGGGCCAGGAAATTGAACAGGTTAAATATTTTAAGTTCCTTGGCATTTACTTCAATGAAAAACTAAACTGGTCCACTCATATTAACGAAGTATGTAAAAAAATATCCAGAAATATAGGAGTAATCCATGTTATTAAAAACTGTCTTAACATGAAAACTTTACGTATCTTGTACCAGTCTTTAATCTATCCATATCTACAATATTGTAACCTGATATGGGGAAATACGTATCACAGTCACCTTTTGCCGTTAATTAGACTGCAAAAAAGAGCAATAAGAGTTATTTCTTTAAGCAACAAATATGATCATACAGCTCCTTTGTTTGCAAAACTGAAACTGCTGACCCTAAACCACATTAATTCTGACCTTACTCTACGCCTTGCCCACAAATTTCTCTACCACCCTTTCCTTTTACCGTTTGAATTCCCATCCTACTTCACGAGATTGAAAGAAATACACCAATACCACACTCGTGGCCATGATCTTGACCTATATAGACCCTTTTATCGTACTGACCTTAGTCTGTACACTCCTAAAATAAAGGGGCCAAACGAATGGAATAAATTACCCTCGGAACTGAAACAATGCAAATCTATTTCTCTTTTTAAATCTAAGATACAAACATATTTATTGCAAAAATACCGCTAATTAATATATTTTATTTGCAAAGCTGAGCAATTGCATCATACCTGTTGATTATTCACCCAAAATATAAACTTTGTGCTCTTTTATTCCATACCTCCACTATCATGTTAGACATTCTTTAATAGAAGCTGTCTTTTCTTTTATTATATCTTGATTTTGTAATTAATCAGGGATAATTCAAACCCTTCGGGGTTTATCTCCCGCCAATCTATATGTTCTCTAATCTGTATATATTACTGTATACTTGTATTCCCTTTCTGTATATGACTGTTTAATTTGATTTCTTTTGATTGGTGAATAAACAAACAAACAACAAACAGTCGCTGTTGATTTTGTTAAAATCACCAGACTTTATCGTCATGAGTATATAAGGAGATGAAGTTGCCTAGACTGGCTAGAGACTTACGAACTTGTATATAGCGATTCTTATTTACTTCTATTTATATCTCCTACTAATCTCTCATTGTTATTTATTATTTATTTATTTAGCTCTGGAAAAGATATTCAAAGAAATGTACCGCGAAATTCAAATAAAACATTGAGTTGATGGGCCGCGAAATCCGAATGGGAAGCGGCCCTTAAACTACAATTTCAATCAATAGACTGGCAATGAGAAACTTCTTCGTTTAAGCCGAGAGGAACTGTCCCTGAAATATGCAGGAAAAACTAGAGCTAAGGGCGATAATCACCCATGCCACAAAAGTTTTGAATATAAAAGTGAATATGAATATTTAAAGAAAAACTGGGAAAAAGACTCCGCCCCCCTCGGCTACACTGTAAATAACCTATTCCAAGAACACGAAATACCCATCGCACACATCTGCGACACAGACTAAAATCACTATGCCACCCTTGGAATTAGAGTCGCCCCAGGTGGACAAGTATACACGACTACCTCACAAAGAAAGACAACCCAGAGCCACCACCATTGAATATATCAACCAAAACTGGAAAAAATACTTAAAAATCTATACAGACGGATCGAAAAACAGAACACAGGGTCAGGTTTTGTTATACCTGAGCTCAACATAAAAAATGATATCAAACTTCCAGACAATATGTGGTCGATACTTCATGTAAGCGATCACGAGAAATCTCTGGGACCATTCATTTCTACAGCAGTGGATTGAAGACGGCACTTTGGGTACTTTGTCACAGCGGTAGGTTGAAGTATCATCAGCAGTGAAATGAAGACAGTACTTTCAATATTATACTTTTGCTCAGCGGTAGATACGGCACTTTGGAGTAATATGATTATTTAGCGGCAGATTGAGACAGCGGTTTGATAGCTTTCTCCTTTTCCTCAGCGGTGGAATGGAGACGGTGGTTTGATTCGTCTCCCATGCTTTGAAGCACTTTTCCATCAGCGGTGGAATGAAGACGGTAGTTTGAATATTATACTTTTGCTCAGCGGTAGATACGGCACTTTGAATAGTATTATTATTTAGCGATAGATTGAGACAGTGGTTTGATTGCCTTCTCCTTTTCCTCAGCGGTGGAATGGAGATGGTGGTTTGAATCGTCTCCCTTGCTTTGAAGCAGTTTTTTCTCTGCGGTGGAATGAAGACGGTAGTTTGAATATTATACTTTTGCTCAGCGGTAGATACGGCACTTTGGATAGTGTTATTATTTAGAGGCAGATTGAGACGGCGGTTTGATAGCCTCCTTCTTTTTCTCAGCGGTGGAAATTGGAATGGAGATGGTGATTTGAATCATCTCCCTTGCTTTGAAGCACTTTTCCTTCAGCGGTGGAATGAAGACGGTAGTTTGAATATTATACTTTTGCTCAGCGGTAGATACGGCACTTTGGATAGTATTATTATTTAGCGACAGATTGAGACGGCAGTTTGATAGCCTTCTCCTTTTCCTCAGCGGTGGAATGGAGACGGTGGTTTGAATCGTCTCCCTTGCTTTGAAGCAGTTTTTCTTCAGCGGTGGAATGAAGACGGTAGTTTGAATATTATATTTTTGCTCAGCGGTAGATACTGCGCTTTGGATAGTATTATTAGTTAGCGGCAGATTGAGACAGCGGTTTGATAGCCTTCTCCTTTTCCTCAGCGGTGGAATGGGGACGGCGGTTTGAATCGTCTCCCTTAGTTTGAAGCAGTTTTTCCTCTGCGGTGGAATGAAGACGGTAGTTTGAATATTATACTTTTGCTCAGCGGTAGATACGGCACTTTGGATGGTATTATTAGTTAGCGTTAGATTGAGACGGTGGTTTGATAGCCTTCTCCTTTTTCTCAGCGGTGGAATGGAGACGGTGGTTTGAATCGTCTCCCTTGCTTTGAAGCAGTTTTTCTTCAGCGGTGGAATGAATACGGTAGTGTGAATATTATATTTTTGCTCAGCGGTAGATACTGCGCTTTGGATAGTATTATTAGTTAGCGGCAGATTGAGACAGCGGTTTGATAGCCTTCTCCTTTTCCTCAGCGGTGGAATGGGGACGGCGGTTTGAATCGTTTCCCTTGCTTTGAAGCAGTTTTTTCTCAGCGGTGGTATGAAGACGGTAGTTTGAAAATTATACTTTTGCTCAGCGGTAGATACGGTACTTTGGATAGTGTTATTATTTAGCTGCAGATTGAGACGGCGGTTTGATAGCCTCATCATTTTCCTCAGCGGTGGAATGAAGACGGTAGTTTGAATATTATATTTTTGCTCAGCGGTAGATACGGCACATTGGATAATATTATTAGTTAGCGGCAGATTGAGATGGCGGTTTGAAAGCCTTCTCCTTTTCCTCAGCGGTGGAATGGAGAAGGGTGGTTTGAATCGTCTCCCTTGCTTTGGAGCAGTTTTTCCTCAGCGGTGGAATGAAGACGGTAGTTTGAATATTATACTTTTACTCAGCGGTACAATGTAGATATGGCACTTTGGATAGTGTTATTATTTAGCTAAAGATTGAGACGGCAGTTTGATAGCCTCCTCCTTTTTCTCAGTGGTGGAATGGGGACGGTGGTTTTAATCGTCTCCCATGCTTTGAAGCAGTTTTTCCTCA
This sequence comes from Hanleya hanleyi, assembly GCA_036873755.1. Lineage (NCBI taxonomy): Eukaryota > Metazoa > Mollusca > Polyplacophora > Lepidopleurida > Hanleyidae > Hanleya > Hanleya hanleyi. The sequence continues at coordinate 73,634 of JAVTVY010023541.1, forward strand.
GCGGTGGAATGAAGACGGTAGTTTGAATATTATATTTTTGCTCAGCGGTAGATACGGCACTATGGATAGTATTATTAGTTAGCGGCAGATTGAGATGGCAGTTTGATAGCCTTCTCCTTTTCCTCAGCGGTGGAATGGAGAAGGGTGGTTTGAATCGTCTCCCTTGCTTTGAAGCAGTTTTTCCTCAGCTGTGGAATGAAGACGGTAGTTTGAATATTATACTTTTGCTCAGCGGTAGATACGGCACTTTGGATGGTATTATTAGTTAGCGGCAGATTGAGACGGCGGTTTGATAGCCTTCAGACGGTGGTTTGAATAGTCTCCCTTGCTTTGAAACACTTTTCCATCAGCAATGGAATGAAGACGGTAGTTTGAATATTATACTTTTGCTCAGCGGTAGATACGGCACTTTGGATAGTATTATTATTTAGTCGCAGATTGAAACGGCGGTTTGATAGCTTTCTTCTTTTCCTCAGCGGTGGAATAGAGACAGTGGTTACAATAGTCTCCCTTGCTTTAAAGCAATCGACTTATTTGGGACCGCTTGACGGTACTTTGGGGACCATACTTTTCTACAACGGTGGATTGGAGAAGGCACTTTCAATATTGTACATTTTTGCAGCAGTAGATTGGAGATGGTAATTCAAAGACCATACTTTTGTACAGAACTGGATCGATAGCGCTACTTGGATATTATACTTTTGCAGAGGAGTGGATTGAAGACGGCACTTTGCAGGCATACTTTTCTGCAGGGGTAGATTGGAGACGGTACTTTGAATTCTGATCAGCGATACGGATTTGATATTTTTGGAACATCATGATGTCTTGCCGGCATCATTGAAAACTGTTGACCGCTTCTCTCTTGCAGGAAACAAGCCTACGTTTATGTATACTATGATTGTCTTTTCGAATTTGGTACTAATACTGTTATATGGAATATGGAAACGGTCTTTGGGTTATGGACGCGGATATTCTCTAATGGACAATGGCTGAATTATGAATGACGGACCAGACGCTTGTAATTTGAAGACTATACGTTTCTACTGCGGTGGATCGAAGACGGCACTTTGGATATTATACTTTGACACTCGACTTCACGTACATTCCTCCATAACACCGTTTTGACACTTGACTTCACGAACATTCCTCCATAACCCTGTTTTGACACTCGACTTCACATGCATTCCTCCTTAACTGTTTTGACACTCGACTTCACATACATTCCTCCCTAACACCGCTTTGACACTCGACTTTGCGAACATTTCTCTCTAGCCCTGCTTTGTCACTTTTCTTGACTGCACGTACATTCCTCTCTAACACCGTTTTGACACTCGACTTCACATACATTCCTTCCTAGCACCGCTTTAACACTCAACTTCATGTACATTCATCCCTAACACCACTTTGATAGTCAACTTGACATACATTCCTCCCTAACACCGCTTTGACACTCAACTTCACATATATTCGTCCCTAACACGCTTTAACACTCGATTTCACATACATTCCTTCCTAACACCGCTTTGACACTCAACTTCACGTACATTCATCCCTAACACCGCTTTGACACTCAACTTCAAATACATTCGTCCCTAACACGCTTTGACACTCGATTTCACATACATTCCTCCCTAACACCGCTTTGACACTCGCCTACACGTACATTCCTCCCTAACACCGCTTTGACACTCGTCTTCACATGCAACCCTTCCCAACCCTGCTTTGACACTCTACTTCAGGCACGTTCCTCCCTAACACCGTTTTGACACTCGGCTACACGTACATTCCTTCCCAACACCGCTTTGACACTCGTCTTCACATACAACCCTCCATAACCCTGCTTTGACACTCGACTTCACGTACATTCCCCCTAACACCGCTTTGACACTCGATTTCACATACACTCCTTCCTAACACCGCTTTGACACTCAACTTCACGTACATTCATCTCTAAGACCACATTGACAGTCAACTTGACATACATTCCTCCCTAACACCGCTTTGACACTCAACTTCACGTTCATTCCTCCCTAATCCCGATTTGAGAAACAACTACAGGTAGTCTTTGGTGGAGAAATATTTTTTTATAGCTGAAACGAACCTGAGCATGATAGTTATGAAAGTTATCTAACCCTAAGTCCTAAACCCGCTTTGACACTCGACTTCAGGTACAGTCCTCCCTAACACCGCTTTGACACTCGGCTACACGTACATTCCTCCCTAACACCGCTTTGACACTCGTCTTCACATACAACCCTCCCTAACCCTGCTTTGAGACTCGACTTCACGTACATTCCTCCCTAACACCGCTTTGACACTCGACTTCACGTACATTTGTCCCTAACACCGCTTTGACACCCAACTTCCCATACATTCATCCCTAACCCGACTTTGACAGTCAACTTCATATACATTCCTCCCTAACACCGCTTTGACACTCGAATTCACATACATTCCTCCCTAACCCCGATTTGACAAACTACAGACTTTGGTGGAAATATAATTTTTTTATAGCTGAAACGAACCTGAACTTGATAGTTATGAAAGTTACCTAACCCCAAGTCCTAAACCCCCTTTGACACTCGACTTCAGGTACAGTCCTCCCTAACACCGCTTTGACACTCGGCTACACATACATTCCTCCCTAACACCGCTTTGACACTCGTCTTCACATACAACCCTCCCTAACCCTGCTTTGACACTCGACTTCACGTACATTCCTCCCTAACACCGCTTTGACACTCAACTTCACGTACATTTGTCCCTTACACCGCTTTGACACTCGAATTCACGTACATTCCTCCCTAACCCCGATTTGACAAACTACAGACTTTTGTGGAGAAATTATTTTTTTTATAGCTAAAACGAACCTGAACTTGATAGTTATGAAAGTTACCTAACCCTAAGTCCTAAACCCACTTTGACACTCGACTTCAGGTACAGTCCTGCCTAACACCGCTTTGACACTCGGCTACATGTACATTCTTCCCTAACACCTCTTTGACACTCACAACCCTCCCTAGCTAAAACGAACCTGAACTTGATAGTTATGAAAGTTACCTAACCCTAAGTCCTAAACCCGCTTTGACACTCGACTTCAGGTATAGCCCTGCCTAAAACCGCTTTGACACTCGACTTCACGTACATTCCTCCCTAACACCGCTTTGACACTCGTCCTCACATTCACGTACATTCCTTCCTGACATCGCTTTGACACTCGACCTCACATACATTCCTTCCTAACACCGCTTTGACACTCATCTTCCCATACATTCATCCCTAACACGACTTTGACAGTCAACTTGATATACATTCCTCCCTAACACCGCTTTGACACTCGACTTCACGTACATTTGTCCCTAACACCGCTTTGACACTGAAATTCACGTACATTCCTCCCCAACCCCGATTTGACAAACTACAGACTTTGGTGGAGAAATAATTTTTTTTTATAGCTGAAACGAACCTGAACTTGATAGTTATGAAAGTTACCTAACCCTATTAAAGTAATAAACCCGCTTTGACACTCGACTTCAGATACAGTCCTCCCTAACACCGCTTTGGCACTCGGCTACACGTACATTCCTCCCTAACACCGCTTTGATACTCGTCTTCACATACAACCCTCCCTAACCCTGCTTTGACACTCGACTTCACGTACATTCCTCCCTAACACCGTTTTGACACTCGACTTCACGTACATTCCTCCCTAACACCGCTTTGACACTCGGCTACGCATGTATGCCTACATGATAAAGAGTTAGATTTATATTTTAAAGTTACTAATATAATTTTTCGATTGGACGAAGAACTTGGAAGTGGACTAGGTTATCGTGGAATCTGCCCTATGGTTCAACAGCATGTTATTTTCTATATTTGAATAAGACGTTTTTAACATGGTTGTGAAGTTTATAAATTTTTGTGTTAGCTAATATACAAGATCTTACTTTTGACAAAAACATTTCCTCAAAGTTTATTTTCAACAGCACTGTAAAATTACCAAACATATGCTTTTTTAATAATTTTCAAAATATGCATATCTGATGAAGAAGTTATTGCAAAATCCGTTATCGAGGACATGTGACCTCCGACTTGTATCAGCTCAAGTCCGCTGTATAGACATCGACAATTGAAATATCCAAACACATCATATCCAACCAAGAGTTATAACCCGTTCTTGCCATATTTACAAGGAAGAATTATTCTGTTGGAGCAATGCCGCAAAGCAGCTGTGTAGGTAGGAATTGTATTACGAAGCCCGTTTTTAGCATATTAATAACGAAGCAGAGATTAGCAAGAGCGCGCCTTAAAGTGTGGAAGCGTGTTGAACGGGTCTCGTAACATTATAGACGACAATAAACATATTCCTGGATCGTGTGGCTAGAAACATGGATGCAAGACGATTATATTCTGTAAAATAGATTTATTCACACTTCCAATATATATATAACCATGATGAAAAGTATGAACTTCGAGGAATAGCCATCTAGAAAAGATACATTTAACCCATAGCTACCAATCCCAAATTGTACGTCTTCACTGGTCGGAATCTTGAAGACAACTCTCTGTATGGAGATATCAAACCTGTCTGAATTCAGACGTCGCGGGCCTCAATATGACTGATCAAAGGCGACTCAAAAGAAGTCAGTGATTGGCTGGATAATTGTGATTGACACTTGATAAAATTGACGTATTCTAGTGGGCGTGGCAACTACATGTCAGTTAAACAGTTACCGCCCGGCGTATCGCATAGTACATCGCGGTCCTCGGACTTGGGGTACTCGTCAAACATCTGTACGATGGTAGATAAGGGTCTTCCCCGGCATCGATGGTACAGGTAAAACAAGCAATATTGTCTGCACACGCTACTGGTCAGGCTTTGCAACGTTTGACTGTTCCAACACCACGTCTCTGTGCCTTGATCCATGAAGTCTGTTAAATCGCGATGGAGGGGTGGCAGGCCGTACGGGTCAAAGTATTCGCCCTGCTGTTCTGTCAAGTACACGGACACCCAATGTTCACCGGGTCGCTCCATCGGGTCCGTGTTGAGAACGTAAGCAGCAGGATACACACGGTCTAATGGGAACACATCTCGGGCGAACACCCCTTGAAACATCATACGTGTCTCTGGGTCATTCTCCAGCACGGTGGTTATCTGGTCTGTATCCGTGTTAGGTGGAGAAGTCACACAGCACGTTGCGCGCCTTGTCCACTTGAATGATGTTGTCAAACTCGGCCTAGCAGATCACATTGACGGTGCTCCGGAGGGCTCGTTGAAAGTGGATTTCCAACCGTAAATTGCCTTGCTTGGCCAGGGCCAGTTGATGGTCGTTCTCTAAGGTAGGGATCAGATCGAAACAGAACAATGTGTATCCGTTCCCGTAGTCCTCCCGACTGATGAAATTCCCTTCGTCCTGGTTGATTTGACCGGTGGCTGTAAACAGGCTCTGATAGGCTCGAATGAAATTCGCGCGCCCAAAGTTCGGGGTTAAGGCCGTGGCAGGGCCACAAAACTGATGCCGAAATGTTTAAAGTCAAACGGATTCTCTGGGTAGGCTCCACTGAAACTGGTATTTTCCACACAGGCCAGGATCAATCGCTTGGGTAGTTCCCCCAGGAACAGGTTTTCTTTGTTGGCGCTCATATTTCCAGCAGACACAGAGAACACTTGGTTTGTACACGTCGGATAGGGTACTGGGCTGGTTTTGTTTCCAAGGCTTTCATGTGTCCCAATTGAACGGCTGGATTCGGTTTCACTTTTCGGACATACAGGACTGCGTCTTCGATGACAATCTTATAGTCAGCTACATGCGCCTCTACGTTAGTGGCCATCAATGCGAAGGTCGGAGGCGCCCGTATCAGTCGGATTTTGATGGGGATCTTGTTCAAGAGGTATCGGTCTTGCATGAACATGTCTGAGTGCAGTCGACCGATCATATCCACCGAGACGCCGTTCGCGGTCAAAGCCTTCCGTTTGCTATATCCCGTATTGTCGTTCTCTGCGCCCATGTGCTCGGCTTTGTCCTGGTAGAATAAAGCGGCTGTCAGTTGAGATTTTTTAGCCTCTCGCCCATGCGACAACAGCGTCTCGATGTAGGCTCGATAGGGGTCCGTGTTGGTCGAGTCACTGATGAGTTTGTCGCTGAGAAATATATCCACCTGTTGAAACATCGAGTGCAGCCAGAGATTCGTCGGGCCCACCGTTGCTTGGTCGACGATTCTGGTGCCATCTCAACTGACGATCTTGGCTTTCACATACAAGTAGGTATGGGCTAAATCCACATAGGTCGTATCCGCATTACTGATGGTGAACTCGATGGGCCCTGTTGCGTTGATGCTGGAGAGCGGGAGATGCTCCACCCATAATCCTTGTTCGGCACTGGTCTGTGTGGGCGGCACGGTCCACAAATCAAATTCACTGTTGATGGAGGGGCAGGACTCGGCGTGGATCAAGGACATGTTTAAGAAAAGATATCCCGGGTCTTCTTCGATGTGCGTCGTCGCTGGGTCGGTCGTCGACTGGTGCGTGATCTCGGTGGGGCAGCTCTTTTATTCCCTACGGTGTGTCGTGCTTTGGCCACCAAGACGCCTCCCGCTTCTTTGGCCCGCCGTTTCAAGGCTTCTTTGGGTGCCGTACCCCCCAAGACATCACCGGCCACTTCCAGTCCACTGCGTACCGCTTGTTGCCGATTGCTTTCACCCCACGTGTCACCAAGGGCAGGAACGTTTTGACGATGCTCCCGAGTATGTTCCCCAGTCCATGTCCACGTTGCATGCGTGCACCACTAAACACTGGAAAGCCACCCCCGGCCTGTTGGGCATAATAGTCCATATAGCTGCGTGCATCGCACTCGTAAGGCACCTTCATTATGCAAAGTGGGGAGCACGTGCTTGTCGAAAATGAAGTGTCACCACCACTTTCCCGCGTTCGAATGCCACCGGTCGTCCCGTGTCATCTCTTATATCCACTGTGATCGTGTTGATGTGGGTTTGTCGTACAGGCAGGAAGAGCATGTGGGTGAAACTGTGGGTGACTTGATCTCCATACAACTTTTTAATGGGCACCACCCGTAACAGAGGTGTGTTGATATCACCCACGATGTGGTTGTCCATCACGTCCGAGTAGACGTAGAGTCCGTACATTCCCGACTTCATATCCATCGGGATCTCGCCTTGGTGGGCGGTGGGACCAGCGAACGTCCGTAGATCGAAACCCAGCATTTGCTGTAGGATAGGACTCAGTACCACACTCGCGTTGGCGGTGACGATAAGCTCTGCCTTGTCGTTGTGTGCGTTGTAATCGAAGTTCACGTGATTCTTGAAGGGATAGGCTTTGATGGGTTTTGAAGTATTTGTGACCTCCCGTAGAGCCTTATAATGCAACAGTCTTGACAGCCCACCCATGAACTCCTTGGGAGTATCGCATTGGCCTTCGGGGAGGGTGAGTCGGGTGTCTTTTCCTTCGTAGGTCACCTCGTACCACACTTCATTGGCTCGCACGTTGTACCACGAGTAAGGGTACTGAATATCCACCAGCCCACATTCCCACCGGCCAGGTAAATGCAACGGTTGTGGTAATTGAGTCACATACTTGGCCAAGGTGTTGTCAGGAAACACATCCAGCGAACTGTTACTGGGTAGGGTGAGGTAAAACATGGCGACTGAGCTGTCCTGCTTCTGCACCGGATTTTAATAGGTCTTCCAGGCCTTGGGCGGTTGTGTCCGGCGTCGTGTTCGTCGCGACTTGCTACGTGTCACGGCTCTGGAGATGTGGGGTGTCCTGATCGAGGGTGGTTTTTTAAAGGTCTGAAAACAAGGTGCCCGTTGTGGTGGTGGTGGAGTTTTGGGGGGTGACTCCGGTTCCCAGTCGGATTCCCAAGAAGGTAGTGGGCCACTCGGCGATTGCTGGGTTTGCTGCATAAAGGCCCAGCGGTGGGGGTTCCCCACCAATTCCTGTGGTACATGCATGTCTTTCAAGCCTTGAGCGAAGACCTCCCATCCTCGAGGATCCGTGTGCGATCTGCGTTTACGCATCAAGTCATTCACAAAATCCGTCATGTGGGTGCCGGGGACCACCTGATTCTGTACCAGGAGTTCGCCTTTATCATTCCAAGTCATGTTAGGATTCTGTTTCATCCGTTGTAATACCAGGCCAGCTTGTTTCTTGAACGAGGCAGGTACACTCTTCAGGACTTCGTCTTCCACCCACTGTGGGGCTGTGGGGGCTACCCCTGGTAATGGCGACTGTTGGAGCGGTGCTGAAGTCGGCGGTGTGCCACGTGGTGGTGGTGGTGGTGGTGGTGGGGTAGACAGGGTTTTGTATTGGTCCATGAACGTCATGTACCGTTGAAGCGTCTCATTGTACCGTTGTACTTTCTCACTGTCGCTTATCCCCGGTCTCTGGAAGATCTGTTGCATCTCTCCATCCAGGGTGTTTATGGTCTTCACCGTAGGTGGGACAGGGTAGGGCGATTGGAGGTTTTGAAGGAACCGTGGTTCGACGAGGACCATTTTTTTCGTGTGGTTCATTGTCGGCCGAAGAGTCCACCCAATACTGGACCCAACACAGAAGCGGCCAACGGTGCTAAGATGGCCCCGAGAAAGCCGCCTTTCTGTAACACCTTTTTCTTTGTGTTTGAGGGACCCGCTTCTGGACTAAGGTTCGGAGACCTGTCTTATGCTTGGCCAACTTGGTCTTCTGAGCCGGAGTCAGTGGCACGTTGCCTTTTAACAGGTTGTACCCGATCTCGCACAGACAGCGTACAAGGTCAGGGTCCGCACCGCGTACAATGGTTCGGACTAACTCGGGTGGAGCCGTCTTCAATACACGGAGCGTGGGAACGTGCTTCCGTACTCGCGCAGACATCCTGTACAACTAATGCTAGAACCCACAACTCTGCTCTTTTTATCTACCTCAGAGACAAAGTCAACCCTGCTGTGGTATTCATTCTTTTTATTATTCCCCATCATCAAAACACACAGACCCCAGCTGGGGGAGCCACTGTGGGTGTGTTTACATTATTTTTGCATGTACACGTGGTGGGTCTCTCCTGGAAAGATGCCGGTCCGTAGTCGAAGGTGGTCGGGGGTGGCTTGCTTGAGGTCGAAGAGCATATACCCGTGCTGAGGGGTTGTGGCATCTTTGAAGGCTTCTAACGCAAACGGTGTGCGGCCGGGATACATCTGTCTCGCCAGGTGCAGCAGTTGAGTGGTATCTCTCGGGTTTTTGAAGACCACCAGGTAGTGGGCATTTAAGCTGATATTCCGATGTTCTTTGTTTTTACTGAATAGATTCTGCACAATGTAGATGATGCTGAGCTGTCGATGATGGCTGCCTTTGGTAAAGAGTTGGGTCATCCGCGCATCCGTCTCCGCCATGAGATCATCCAGAACCACCAAGGTGTCGGGTTCCAAATCGGTCAGGTTGGGTAGGCCTTCCACGAACGTGATATGTGGCATTGCTGCATAGGCTGCCTGCCATTCTCCGTAATACCACACGACTCGGGCAATGGGTCGGGTGATCATGCTGTCGGCGTGTTGAAGGAGCTTCCGGACGAAGTGCGTTTTGGCGGAACCCGTCGGTCCTGCGATGACGCAAGTGAAGGGATGCTGCCACCCAGGGTCCATGGTTCGAGGTGTATCCGTTGTCGTGGTAACCTGCTCTTGTAAATTTCGTACGAGTGAACTGGGGTGGTGGTGGGTACAACGTCGGTCGTCGTTGTCTGTCCACTGCGAGGGATGGTGCTGGGGGTGGGTACAACGTGGGTCGTGGTTGTCGGTTCACTGTGAGGGATGAAATCCGGTGGGTCTTGAGACGTAGTAGGTGTACTTGGTGTAGGTGTAGAGCTTACACTCGACGTGGCTTGTACACGGGGTGTGGTGGTGACTGAGCTCGATACGACTGGTGCTCTCTGTAGACCGGTTTCACTGGTGGCTGGTGTTCTCAGTTGGTCAAGTAACGTGCTGACATAGGCTACGTCGTAAAACACACCGCCGTACAACACACTCAGCAGGGTTAGCAATAGCACCCCAAAGCCCACTTGTGCTTTGCGCGTTTTGGGAGACGCTGTGTTCAGAGGCAGCTGCTGTTTGTCCATAGCACTGTGGTCGGACGTGGAATGAAGGAGGACAGCAGTGGTGTCTCGCTTTATAGTCGCTTCACCTGGTTGGCAGCGACCCAGGAATTGAAGGAACTGGGCCAGCCTTGCCATTTGACGAAATGAAACAGTTTGCCACGTCGACGTTCCGTTTTCAAAATCTGCTCCACCGTGTAGTAGTCTTGCTGTGTTTTTACAACAGGCTGTAATTCCGTCTCGTAAAACGTCCCTAGCAGTTCATAGACTCGCTGCTGTCGGGGTAGGCGCCGTTTAATCAGGAAGTGCTCATCGCTCCAGTTGGGCAAGTAACTTTTCTCGAACTTGCCCTTGACTTTACTGACCTTGTACACCGCCTTCGTCGTTCGCTGCGATGGCCTGGGGTACAAGACACGCCGGACTTGGGCTTCATTGCGTTGGGTCACGGTAATGGGGGCTGTCTCTATACTCCGATGATAGGCTCGATTGTAACCCCTCACCAGTTTCGGGAGAACATCGATGTACCGCCTTGTATTCTTATAGGTGAAATATTTATACATGCGGCCTTTGAATGTCCTGTTGAAACTTTCCACCACGGAAGCCTTGGTCTCGTTGTACGTATGGAAGAAAAACACCTTCTGGGCTTTCAGAAACTGTTGGAACGGTCTGTTGAGGAATTCCGTGCCTTCGTCGGTTTGCAAATACAAAGGTTTGCGCCCGGTCTTGAAGATGTCTTTGAAAGCCCCTATGAGATTTGCCCCCGTTTTCGCCCGGATGGGTACCACCCACGCATACTTGGATAGGATATCGATGCACGTCAAGATATACCGATTCCCATCGTTGTGTTTGGCAAAGGCGCTCATAGCGACCAAATCCGCTTGCCACTGGGCATCTATTCCTCCCACGATGACCCGGTTCCGTAGAAAATGGCGACGGACAGATCGATGTAAGGTATAGGTGTCTTGTTTTCTTAACCAATCTCGGACTTGGGCACGTTGTATCTCCTGGGGTTTGGCCGCTCGATAGAGAGCCGACAATGCACTATAGGCCGCCGGACTGTCGGGACTGTAGTATAAGTT